>OMNR01099287.1:442-16809 GCA_900303205.1 Mora moro
AACAATAATAATAATAACAATAATACAAATAATAACAATAAAAATACCCTGGGGAAATATGTCATTAGAATTTGTAACAATACATTTAGTTTAATTGTAGAAATGATAATAATAATATAATAATATTAACAATAACAATAATAGCAATAATAATGATAATAATAATAATAATAATAATAATAATAACAATAATAGTAATACTAATAATAACAATATAATAACAACAACAATAATAATAATAATAATAATACGCACACACAGCTTGCGATTATGTGATTATTTGTAAGGACGATTTGCATTTTGATTAAGCTGTTTTTTGTTTTGTTGATAACTGTCACTCTCTCTGTGCTGTTTGCTCGTTGCATTGCTAAGGCTGGACTAGCGTTTTAATTTTTGTTTCAGAGCTGAAATTGTCATAGATAACTTTTGCAGTACTATAGGGACACTGTTAAGCTAGGCTGGCAGTTTGCTTTTTTTCCGACGAGGGAAGGTGGGTCAGAGGGCCATGGTTTAAGAGGCACGGTTCGCTACTGAATATTGTGCGGAAGCTCCCTGAGGAGGCCGCCTATCACCGGCAGGGTGGTCGAGGTGGAGAAGGGGACCTCTTCTCGTGCCCCGAGCGAGCCTCCAACGGGCCGCCGCCAAGCTCCTGCTTGAGTGGGGGGCTATAGGCAACCCACCTGGAGATCCGTGGATGGTAATCCGTATTGCCTGTTCGGAGACGCCTGACTCCGGCTCAACCTCCACAGCGGGTGGGTGTGGACTAAAGTGTTTTCAGTGCTGCACGTGTACGTGAAGGATAAACCCACTCACGATAGTGATGAAAAGGTTTTTCATTTAGGACACTTCTTGACAGCAAAGAAATTTACTTGGGTACTGGGACAATACAGGAGGTCTTCCAGAGTAGTGGAACCTTCTTCAGCTTCAAGGAGAGGTTTAAGAGGTGTTGGAACACTCCTGCAAGGTTTTGGCACAGGTCTTCAGCACTCTAGGGTTGATGTCATCCAGACCTTTGGCCTTGGTAATACGAACCTTGGAGAGCTGCCATTCACCTGTTCATACGTTATGAAAAGGCTGGAGGGAGGGGGCTTGGACTGTCTCTCGATTTGGGAGCTGGGGTGTCCGCTGTATTGGAGTCTTCCTCACAAGTTTTGGAGGAGTGGGCAAAGAGACCTTCAGGCCAGAAGAAGTGGAGAGGGTCACCAGATTCAGCGGTGCCTCCAACTGTGGTGTCCAGTCGGTGGCTGTCACAGCGGGACGGCAGATGGCGTGGGTCACCATGGGTCACCATGGGTCACTGCACGCCCCCACCACCACATGTCGCTGCCACCACAAAAACAGCAGCGCCAGGAAACCAGCCCCCTCCCAGTGGGGCTCCAAGGAAGCAGGGTCGGATGGCCCTGACCTGGGATCCGCTGAGGACCCCGTTGTGAGCACGGCTCTCAAATCACACTAAGGGTTCTACTCTCGTTACTTCTTGGTTCCCAAGAAGTCTGGGGGGGGGTTAAACCCATTTTGGATCTCCGCATTTTCAACAAATCAGTTGCAATGAGGAAATTCAGATTGTTCTCAATCAGATGTTGCAATGTGTGAGAGAGGGTGATTGGTTCACATCCTTAGATCTCAAGGATGCCTACTTCCACATTCCTTTCTTCAAGGCTCACAGGAAATGGCTGTGTGCATATGTGCGCTGGTGCCGTCCCCCCTCCCCCCCAATCTCACGTGACAGTGAAAGAAACACACACACACACACACACACACAGCTATCTGTACATTGCACTGGTAAAGTAGAAGACAGAAAGAACTAAGAAACTTTCAGAACATTATCTGGCATTGCTTCAATGTATTTCACTTCACGCAATGAATGTATTTAACTTATTTTAATAGTAGAGTTTAGGAGTCACTCAATCAAGTCTAGCCTGAGTGATAGCTAGCTAACTAACATGCAAACACACTAGTTAACCCAGCAAAGAGAGTATACTAGTCAAGCGGAGAGTTGGTTTGGCTAAAACTTTTACATTAGATACATTATTTGGAAAATTAAACAAAAATGGAAATAGATAACTGCGGTTTCTTAAGTTTTTATAAAATGCTAAATAGGAATAATAGTATGTTTCATATAGCATATAGAATTACAATTTGAAAGGGAACACCCCTATCTAAGATGTGCCATGTATGGTCTCAAAATGGTGCTTTTACACAACAATATTAATAAAAAATCTTCCAGGGGACAATCCCCCGGACCACCTACATTGGTCCGTGCTCACATTAGTTTGTGAGCTTATTTCTTATTTCTTATTTCAAGACTGCCAGGTAGTAATTCGGACACTGCTATTTAATGAATGTGTGTGTATAGCAGCCAATATTGTGTTTGTCGTTTATAAATGCAGTAAAGAAAATCTCACTAATTTGTAAACCCTGGCTACAGCCCTGGTGTTGGTGTACGTTGGGAGTCTGTAAGCCTTTTTTATTGCTAGAGTTTGTTGTTATTGGATGTGTGATTTGCTAACCCATGCTGGAGAAGAGAAGTTTGTGGTCCTCCTACATTTTATCCAGCTATAATTGACACACAATGACAATATGCACGTCTTTCGACGTGCATGGTTTTGATAGCAATGTGTTTTCTTTGAGTTTTGTTTTCAATAATGAAGACAGTGTTGTGTGGTGTCTCTCCCAACCACTGCTGCATAACCGACAGCAGAGGGCGCCAGAGAACAGGGCGGAGCCGACGCCAGCAGGGCAGAGTAATCAATCAGGTGTAGCTACACGGCCAACTCACCAGAACCTGGGGAGGACTCAGCTGAGGGTAATCAGCCATCAGTGACTCCTGATAAAAGGAGAGCAGGAACAGGCAGAGAAGTAAAGGAGCTGCGAGGACAAGACCATGTGAGTTGAAAGAAAGCAAGACCAGTGCACCCTACCTAATCTGTCTCTCCCCCTGCATCTTTCCAGGAGGACCTTCCCGCAGCGAAGAAGGGAAGTAACTACCCCGGTCCGGGAAGAACCCAAGTTTCGATTGCTCGCCTGCCCCTCCCCCTTGAAGTTAAATATAAGTTTCATTTATCAAACGCTGCCCCTTGTCTGATTTCTCCATTGCCACAGTTGTATCATATGGTGCACACTTCGGACAAACAGTTGGCAGTGAGCAACGTGTCTGTAGGCTACTTTAGGTAAAAATGAATGTATTTAGTAGGTGGTGAACAGTGTTGGTAGAGCATTGTTGAATACCTGCCAGGAGGAGGCTACACAGATCATTCACTTCCCTTTATGGTTTTAGTGTAGGTCTTGCATGTTTTTACATGATGCATTGCAGGCATATTTCTCAGTTACAGAAATACCAGAAGCATAATAGTAGCCATGTTTACTTGTAACAGCCTAGAGGACTAGGCTGAGGCCTATACTTCCACAGAATAACGTTACAATTTCCAATCTGATTCTAATGTAGTCATTCTAAAGCAACTATGGTGCCTCTAGTCTAATTCTACCAGTCTCCTAGAAGTCTTAAGCAGAACACATTCGCAGATACAGTTCTAATAACTTTTTGGAAACCAATCACGTATTCTGATGTGGAGAAAAGCTCTTAAACAGAAGTGGGCGGTCCTTAAAAGGACCTTTTGTATGGAATGTACTGCAGTTTACTTGGAGCTGGTGTACTTGGTCACAGCCTTGGTGCCCTCGGACACTGCGTGCTTGGCCAGCTCACCAGGGAGCAACAGGCGGACGGCGGTCTGGATCTCCCGGGAGGTGATGGTGGAGCGCTTGTTGTAGTGAGCCAGACGAGCCGCCTCACCGGCGATGCGCTCGAAGATGTCGTTGACAAAGGAATTCATGATTCCCATCGCCTTGGAGGAGATGCCGGTGTCAGGGTGAACCTGTTTCAGCACCTTGTAGACGTAGATAGCATAGCTCTCCTTCCTGGTCTTTCTGCGCTTCTTGCCGCCCTTAACTGCGGTCTTGGAGACGGCTTTCTTGGAGCCCTTCTTGGGCGCGGATTTCGGCGCTGGATCAGGCATGTTGAGACTCGATGCGGATACTAGCTCTGTCGTCTGACTGCCTCTCTTATACTAGCCCCATGCAAATAAGCTTGTGGGCGTCCCTTTGTCTGGTTGGCTACGGAATCCCAAGACTGAGCATGCGCTCTCTTGGTTAGACTTATCGACATTGAAAAGAGGAGCGCGTTCTGTTCTGATGTCTGTGTTGACTCGTTATGTTTGCAGGTCCAACTCACAAGGTCTGTACTGATAGTCTGTATTACCCTAATCACATACTGAAGCCATTGCCTATCTGTAAAACATCCATGTAGCCTACTATTTTTACTGATTCAAGAAGGCTATATTTCGAAAAGGGTCATGGCCAACATGGTGTCAAGTAGTAAAATTAAGGCAATACTCGTTCTCCCCCCCAGCCTCGTGTAATATATATATGCGTATCCAAGTTTCCCGTTCCATTACGAGACGTGGATGAGAGCAGTGCGCGGGCCCTCGGACAACTACACAAAGTATGTTTACGTAAATTTGCTTATTGTTATTTCACCGGCTATTACACATTTATATATTCGATTAGAATATTAGACGTTGCAATACAGGGAAAACTGCTTCTTTGAAGGAGATGGGTGGCTCTTAAAAGAGCCTTTGGGTTCAGAATGGGTGAGGAAGAATGGTTTTAACCGCCGAAGCCGTACAGGGTGCGTCCCTGCCTCTTCAGAGCATAGACCACATCCATGGCGGTGACGGTCTTTCTCTTGGCGTGCTCGGTGTAGGTGACGGCATCACGGATCACGTTCTCCAGGAACACCTTGAGGACACCGCGGGTCTCCTCGTAGATCAGGCCGGAGATACGCTTCACGCCACCGCGGCGAGCCAGACGGCGAATTGCCGGTTTGGTGATTCCCTGGATGTTATCACGGAGAACTTTACGGTGACGCTTGGCGCCTCCTTTTCCGAGCCCCTTTCCTCCTTTGCCGCGTCCAGACATGTCAAAGCAGTTTGTCGAAGCACAATGGACGTCTTGGTGCGCTCCGTGTTTATAAATGCTCACTGAGGACCTGAGAGAGACGAAAGGCGGGAACTCCAGTACAGACCCCTCCCAGTGCCTCTATTCATATATGAATGGGAAGTTAACGCATGTATCCTAATCGCACACTATTCATATAATACGTATTAATAATGTAATAGTAGTATAGGATAGGACCCAGGATAGTTAATAGTTGAGTTAATAGGCAAGAAATGTAATTTTGCTATACACATGAAATACTAGAGGAAAGTCCATCTCTTGTTAGAGCTAAAACACCTTAGAAAGCTACAACATAAACCTGATATTGTTTCCACTTAAACTATCAATAAACATTCAATTAAAGGGTGTAGGAAAAAATGAAAAAAATAGTTTTTTTTATGTGTTTAACTGTATGTTTTGTTTTGTTGTAGTTATGCGTCGTTGGATATTTTGTTAATTAAATGTACACTACAGCCTATCACGAGTCCTTGCCTGCGCACCCTATCAGTCTCTTAAACACGTCCACAAAAAAAAGTATTAAAATAAGAGAAAAAGTAGGTCACGTTTAACCTACGGTAGCGCGTGACATGCACGACAGGACTAGCTAGCAGCTAGCGATCACAGCGGTTACGCACTCCCTAAATGTTAGCATGGCTGAGGGGAAACGAGCCAAGACCTACCATTTTCACCCTGAATGGGAGGAAGATTATTTTTGTTTATTCCCATTCAAAGCCTGTTTGTTTGATCTGCAATGCAACGGTGGCGTTGGCAAAGAAAGGGAATGTGCAGCGGCATTTTAAAACGGTACACGGGAGCTACGAGAGGGATTTCCCTGCAAAAACGCCTTTACGCGCCACAAGAGTGCGGGATTTGAAAGCGCAGCTTGCAGCGCGGCAGTCGATCTTCACCAAACCGAAGACCCAGGGTAAGGCCGCAACTATTGCTTCCTATCGCGTCAGTCACCTCCTTGCTAAACACAAGAAGCCATTCAAAGACTGCGATATTGTGATGGAAGCTTTTCTCGAGGCAGCGGATAGCCTTTTTGGACGACTTTAAAAATAAAACAGATCGTGAAGGCCATTAAAGAAGTGCAACTACATTGTAGCCTGTATGCATCTTTAAAGTTTGATATTAACTCCGTATTTCATTCAGTCACATACTATAAGAATGTAGTTTGGGTTGAACATGACAAGGGTTGCAGCTCTTCGTTAATGTGGGTGGCTCTTAAAAGAGCCTTTGAATTTTAAGCCAGGGACCCATGTTTACTTCTTGGCGGGCTTCTCAGTTTTCTTGGGCAGAAGGACGGCCTGGATGTTGGGCAGCACACCGCCCTGAGCGATGGTCACTCCGCCCAGGAGTTTGTTGAGCTCCTCGTCGTTGCGGACGGCCAGCTGCAGATGACGGGGAATGATGCGAGTCTTCTTGTTATCGCGGGCAGCGTTTCCAGCCAACTCCAGGATCTCAGCGGTCAGATACTCGAGCACAGCCGCCAGGTAGACGGGAGCGCCGGCACCGACGCGGTGGGCATAGTTGCCTTTGCGGAGAAGTCTGTGCACACGGCCGACGGGGAACTGGAGCCCGGCACGGGATGAACGAGTCTTGGCCTTCGCCCTGGCTTTGCCTCCGGTTTTACCTCTTCCAGACATGTTTGGTTTTCTCTAAGGAGCTTGTTGCCAGTAGAGCGGCACAATGGTCTATTTGACCACCCAGGTCTCTGCTCATTGGCCAGCTTAAACTTCAAAAAGATTGACCAATCACGGTCAAATACATACCTAAACATCAAGCCCAAGGGATGGCAGTATTGGACCTAAAGCCTAAGTATCCCCATTGAAAAGTATGAAGGCGAATAATGCCTATATACAGTAAATTGTTATGTATAAATGTGTCAACAAAACAAAAAGTCATCTTGATGTTCATGACTTTACCCATGAATCCTGATGGCAATCTTCTGGAATCAGAATATAAAAAGATATAATGTATATAGGCCTATGATTTACTTACTTACTAACTACTAGGCCTACTATGTAGGCCTATTGCTATTATCCACTGTTGATATATGCAATTATATACCCATACACTTTATGTAGGCCTACATTTGATTAGAACATTTTTATATTTCTAACTGTAATATTGGTTATATGTAGCTGAACGTTTTTGCATTCACAGCCGTCTCAGGCATCTGACCATTAGGGGTTGAGGGGCACAAGGACCCCTGAACAAAACAGAGCAGAACTATTATTTTTATTTATTTATTTTTCCACATCTCCCACGTTGTCTTGATGCTGCTGACATCTATATTTATAGGATATATTTTATTTTTGCTGTTTTTTTCAGAGGCCCCGGCGTGAACTGCGCAAGCTAGGGTGAACTAAAAATGACGTTATCATGGCCCTCGGCACGATTTGGTAACATTTTACAATAAGGGACACACCATTTGAGTAGTTAACAGGGAACAAATGAGGAACGAATGAGGAACTAACTGCTAGGGAACCATTAGGTAATTAGTAACTCCTAATCACATTTTATAGTAGCTAATGATTTGTTAATTAAGAAACGAGTGAGGAACGAATCAGGAACAACTTAATTAAAGAATTAAATAACTAACTAAATAACTAAATAATTGATGAATCGTTAATAAGTACTTCCCTAATACATCCTAACGGAGGACTATATAGTAGATAATGATGAGTTAGTAGAGAATAGACAGGGAGATATATTAATGAATCATTAGGTAATGATTAGTTCAATATCTGTGAATCGATCATACTGACCACATTCTTCATGAGTCGTTCCTGATTAACTCTCCCAGCCTGTTCTCTACAAACTCATCATTATCTACTATATCCTCCATTCGGAATTATTAGATTAGTACTTATTAACGATTCATCAATTATCAAGTCGTTCCTGATTCGTTCCTCGCTCGTTTCTTAATTAACTCATCATTAGCTACTATAAAATGTGATTAGGAGTTACTCATTAACTAATGGTTCACTCGCAGTTACTCATTCGTTCCTCATTTGTTCCCTGGTAACTACTCAAATGTTGTGTCCCTTATTGTAAAGTGTTACCCACGATTTGTCCCGTGTCACAAACTGCGTGTCCACAGCAAGTTAGAGCAAAACCTTGGCTATAAATGCCGAAGCCGTATGGGGACTGGTGGTGCACGTCATGAATGGTGCATCACACTATAAACTCTGCTTGGCTGTCAGAGACCCCTGGGCCTCTGGTTTGTGAGTTGTGATTCACCGCTGTGATTATACAATGCTGTTTTTATCCTTCATTTGTACCCATGTTATTCCATGTATCTTTGGTGTCTTTTATTGACAATTGATATTGGAATGCATGTCTGAGAAAAACAGAAACAAAAACCAAGTTCTCTACAGAACAGACAGCCATTAAGGTAAAGGGATTGATAATTGCTGGAAGCCCTTCGTGATTCCATTTAATCCCTGAGCAATAACTCGATCACTCGATATTTTGTCATGTAAACACCGTACACAGTCTATGGTGAACACCCAGTGTTTTGCATTACGCGCATGCACCACATGTCATATTCGCCGGCGTCACATCCACTTTGACCCGGAAACGGTAGATTAATCAGCGACATACAAACAACAGTGTTTGGTGTGTACACATTATGAACCTACGATGGCTAACCGCCCAGCGCATTACTGGAGCGAAGAGGAGACGTCTTTTATGTTAGCGCAAATGAGGGACCTTAACATCGCGAAGTACCTCGACGGGCGAAAGTGCCGCAACGGGGCTTTCTTTAAAAAGTTATCTTTAAGGATGCACGGCGCCGGTTTTGTGAGGACTTCAGAGCAGATCCGTTGCCGATGGAAGTCCATAAAACAGCAGTTTTATAAGACCAAAAACAACAACAACAACGGCCTCGTCGCAATAAGCCCAATGCTCTGCGCCCATTTGTCTACTCTAGAAGAGCTGTTGGGTCAACAGCCCCTGTGCACCACGGAAGCCAATGGTGAGGACTGTGTCTTCGAGAAGGTCTTGTGCGGGACATCCCCGGAGACGCCGGGCACAAGTGGGGATTCAGGTTAGTGATATTTACATTTCATTACATTCATTCAGCTTTACTCTAAAATCGACTCACAAGTGAGTCATGTGTCATCAAAAATGGGAGTAGCCGCTGGGAAATCATCTCAAAATACAAAGATCAACACAAGCAGAGGTCGACCAGTGCACGAGTCAGAGATGTTCGCAGAAGAAGTGGGTCTTCATCTTTTGAAAATGGGGAGGGATTCTGCAGCTAGGTAGCACGTTTTGTCAATGGTGTATCACATACGTAAAAAGTAGGCGTATGCAACAGGGAGCCAGTGGAGTGATGTGTAGAGGGGTATCACATGCGAGTGCTTGCTATAATATAGTGGCAATAGTTTAGACTTCTTTGTGTTGACATGTACATTTTCCCTGATAATGCAAGTTGTTCATCTCCAACAATGGCTATCTTGACCAACGCTGCATTTGAATCTCTCCTTCACATCTCAGTGAGATCTTCTGGAAATCCAGAAGCGGCTGTTAAACAAGACCCGGACCTGGAGTGGGCCTGTTCTTCCACGAAATCAGAGTCATCAGCTGATGACGAACAACAGACAACTTTGCCTGGAGGTTAGTATTAAACCTTTCCCTTAACTGTTGTTGCTGTTCCAAATAAGCTCTCATTTGAAGTCTGACTCTTTTTGCACCAATACAAATATAGTGGCATATATAAGAGATGGTGTCAAAACTGATTTGAGCTTTGTTGTTCCATGTTCCTGACTTGAAGGAGACCCAAACCCCAGTACCAGTGGTTGGGTTGTATGGTTAAACACATGCTATTGCATGCATAACTTCTTATTGGCTAATATGGTTACCAGCAGATTAAGCGTTGATGCGACACCCTCTGTCCTCCACTCATTGAAACTGAAATGAAGGCCGTTTACAAGGGAGCCGGCAGCCCCAGAACGGAAAAAAGGGCGTTTGGTTTTCCTTTGAATGACTTTGCCAAAGCTTACTGTATAATCACAATTATTTCTGTAGAGGCAGAGGAGAGCATGGCGACGACGCCGGTGAGGAGACGCAGGAGGAGAACTGCTACTTCGCTGAGCCCACAGCAGCAGTCCTTCTTCGAGAAGATGCAGGTGAGACAGAACCAGTGGCTGGAGAGGCAGCTGCAGAAAAGCCAGGAGAGGGAGGAACGCCTGATCTCGTCCTTGGTTGAGGCCAACACGCGCTCCACAGAACGCCTGGTGACGTCTCTGCTGGACGGCCTCAGGACCCTGGTGCAGCAGCCCGCACGGCCGCATGGGGAGCAGGGGCCCGCCTTCTCCAACCCGTAGGCACTGCCACCGCCCCAAACACGACCTCAACACCAGCTTTGTGTGTAGGCCCGAGCGCACCAATATTTGTGCACATACGTTTCCTTTATTTGTATAGGGATGTGTCCCATGAACCCGCATCCAGCATGTTTGAGGAGCTTTCCGCCATGGAGCGAAAGGTAAATGGAAAGTCAGACTAAGAGTATTTCTTACTGTGTTCTGCCTTCAGCCACACCCCATAGACACATCTCTGCATCAATCCATTGGGTACACCAATGTGCACATCACAATAAATGATGACCTGTCCTGTTCAATACGCATCGTACTTCTGGTCAAATGCTGAATGTTGGTCAATGGTTGAATTTAGCCTATAAGGCTCAGGGGGTGGCCTAACTTCTGTTGAATGTTCCGTTACATTAGTGGCCATGAAAACATGGCAATCGGTGTGTAAGTAGTGTAAGAAGTGGAAGTATCACCTCAACTCTATCGTACCTTTATAATCGAACTGAGGTGGACATGTAAACGTACTGAAATGCAATGTCACTTGCCTTGATTTGTTAAGGAAGATAAACGGTGTGCTGGAATGACCCCTTTGATTTAACGTTGTGCTCCTCTTCCAGGAAGCCACCAGAAACACAATGAGGATGATGCAGGCCAATAACGAAGGTGTCAATACATATTGAAAATGAAACGATGGCAGATTCACACCTGCTGCAACTGCCCACATTAGAGTTGGTTGTGACGTTATTTTCTAACGCTTGCTCTGTGCACCTATGTTATGCACAGCTTTGAAGGTCGCCCATGCAGATCTAGAGGAGGAGACTTCAACTCCATCTGAAGGTCATTCGTTCCACGAGGTAGGAAGACCCCTACCTGTTTAAGTTGGTATTCATATATGGTATACGGATTTGGGATTTGTTTTTTTCTACATTGGCAATTGTATATGGGGTAACTTGTGGACTTGTGATGTTTTTCCTTAAACATTATCCCAAACGACCATGTGGTAGGTTATGGCATGAACAGTGGTCTAGTGTTTTTTGTCTTTATTTCATTTTTATCTATTTTTCATGTCAATGTGCACATCTAGACGGCGATATAACATCTTGGAATATGAATAGCGTTTATGCATTTCAATGTGAACATTGGTACATAGTAATTACTACCTTTGCTGCAAACGGCTGACAACCCAAGCAGTGTCTTTCTATAGTCAGTTCATCCAATGAAGTCCTCAGATGTTTTTCTTTGTTTGCAATGTCATGTGCAGCGGGGGGGGTTAATGAGTGGTGTCACGCGTGTATGAATGGATGAGAATGAAGTGCGGGGGTCTGTGTGCATGAAGCAAGAATACGGAGCCCCCCTGGGCTCAGTTGAGAAACCAAAAAAAAAAAAAAACAAGTTTATAATCGCCAGTTTCGCCAGTGACGTATTTCTTCAGAGGAATGGAGCACGTCGACTGCGACCACAAAGTAAATCCAAAATGCAAAACACACCTATGGGGTTAAGGCTACCCTTAAATCTAGATCAATTGGACTTACTCAATTCAATTGGACAGTCGCCGTCGACATGAGCTCGGTTTACCAAACTGTGGGAACGGATTATAAACTGAGGGAACGGAGAGAGAGAGAGAGAGAGAGAGAGAGAGAGAGAGAGCTCTTGTATACCGCTGGTCAGTATCAGGTGCATGCAGTTTAGCCAATGACCCCACTCAACCATGCCTGCAAGCGAAATACAACAGAGACAACAGCCGAACCAGGCAGGAAGGGGTGGGGTTGTCACAGCGTCAACTGTCTATATTTGGTATTAGGAAGTCCTCAATGAAATATGGATGTGACATTGGATCCAATAAAACCGTTGGAATTCAACTTGGGTTTAAATGTGTTGCCATGAGTAAACTTGTATGCATATAGTTTGTTAGCTAATATGATATTCTCTGATACCCAGGTGTGGTATCAAACTAATAGCAAATTGTTATATGATGTGTATATGATACTTCTGTAGCAGTGGTGTTATGGCTTCACCCCCACCTCTTAGTTTCTTGATTCACATTTTCCCCCGCTTTTTAACTCAGGCGCACGGTGTGACGATCAAGCAGGAGTCCGACAGTACGGAAATGTCAGATGAGGATGAGGAAGACAACTTTACATATGAAGAACAGGTAACACATTTTCTTCTGAACCGGTTTTTGTCATATATGACAATGGTTCTATTTGGCTGGTGTGAATTTCCAGTTGAAGAACAGGGCAGCATACGTCTGGTTGGTATTAATGAAGTGTGTGTGTGTGTCTCTCTCTCTCTCTCTCTCGCTCGCTCTCAGTATTTACATGGCGGTGGAGAAGGACCAGAGGACGAGGAGTGGCGTGTTCCTGGAGAGGAAGGAGCTGGGCATGATGACCTGATGCCTTCATCACTGGATCAACTAGAAGTCTAATGAACCACTACTGACTCGCTGAAGAATCGTTTGTTTTATATGTCAAATGAGGAAATCACATTTTGTTCTGATATTTGCATTTATTTTAAGATGCGACTACCTCTTCTCAACTTCATCCATCTTTTGACTTTTGGATAACGCATTGCTGATGGTTTCTTTTCCGTTGACCCGACAGACCATAATGCCTTTTCTCTGTTGTCTCGTATGTTTTCAACGGGTACTTTAGGAACCAAGGTTTAGTCCTGCATTATGAGTCATCTAAAGTCTTTGTCCTAGCTGATGAGGAATTGGATTAGATATTTTTACACTATAAACATTTAACAGACTGTTCAGATTGTTCATAATGCAAAATATTCAACCAATGTACATAATATTCCACATGTAAATACAAGTTGTCCCTTTATTTTTAAGTTTGTCTATTTGTTGGCTCAATCAGCTAGTGTTTTTACCATGCTTAGCGGGATACTCTAAGATTATCTGTGCAATTGGCTAGATATAGATGAATAGTAGCTTTGCTTTGCATGATGGAGGCAAGACTATTGCACTGTATAAAGTAAAATAAATTATAATTAGAAAGTATAAAGAAAAAATAAGAGGGCAAATGTATTGCTGTGGGGCAGGTTGTTCTCCTAGTCCGTCATTGGCTGCATTTTGAGGAGAGCTTGTTGTGGTGGCTTGGCATTTTGAGGTCCTGAGTAAAAGACATCACGTCTGGATTGGATGGACAACAAATCCATATGTCCATATACAAAATGAATGACTTGCAAAACAAACTATTATAACAGAGCAGAACTACTTTTACGTTTCATTTGAGGTTCAATATTGAGCAATGAAACATGGTACTAGTGAAAACCCAGTGTGTGTTTAATCCTGAGCAATATATTTAGTCATTAGTTACTTAGCCGGTAGATGGATGTGAATATCTTTGCAACTATGGTAAGTTATTTCTTGAGAGGCTTGTGAGGTTATAATAATGGACCAAAAACATGAGACGCCAATTAAAACTAATTTATTATAATATAAATTAAAATAAGTCCAACCAGTCCAACCCTTAACAAAAGAGAAAAAAGTTGTGCCCCAGGGGGACATGGTGTCCCTCACCTGCTCCACGAGGACAATAAGACACACAGAAGACAGTGGACAGACATTTCAAAACCTCATCTACAAGTCTGCTTAGGGGCTTCAGACTAATGTATAGTTGACTACTACACGTACTTACAGATCCCCGCCTCCAGCAACATGATTGGTCCAAACAAATATGAATGTGAATGAAAGTGAAATGCCCAGTTCACCCAGATTTGATCTTGTCTGCTATCGAATTTTATATTATTAATCTTAAATCTGATTTGTGAGACTAGTGATGTAGTGACCTGGGGGGACACGGGACACACCCTAATCCTGTGTCCCCTAGTGAGTGAGCTGTCTCCTTTTACGTTTGTGAGTTTTGTCATTCAATGAGCTGGGTCTTTGCTAACAAAATGACTAATATAACTCATCTTAATGAATGGCTTTGAGATTTGGATTTCAGAGTTCCTAACGGTTAGGGTTCCTAACCGTTGCTAAATAGTACTAGCTGACAGATCAGTACCCCGGCTAGCTCCACCACCTGGGGACTGCTGCGCAGCTGTGTTGCACGTGTGTGTATGTTGTTTAAAATAGGTGTTTACTTTCTAATAGGAGAGTCCAGATTCCATCCAAAAAGGTGGTGCTGTAGCATTCATGGATGATTCGTGAGTGCCAGATTATGGTTCCCTCTTGCCACACAACCCGACCTACGAAATCACAATAAACGTATGAGCTATACTGGTTTTAAAAAGTGCATCGTGTCAAAACAAAAGAAAGATCCTTTACTTACTGAAACAACAGCGCAACGGGGACCACCAACCAGCAGCTTGCAACTCCTAACACGAGAACAGCGTTCTAGTAACCCTGGTAACACCCAAATCGTGTTTATGACGTCACTGATGCAGACAAATAAATACCGCGCAGTCGACCGGGAGACTCATTTGCGATGCAGCAGTACAAGAGTGAAGAAGTCATCTCAGAAATCACCGAAGAAACTTAGAAGAAGAAAGAAGAAGAAGAAATTAAAACGTTTACAGGTTGATGTAGCGATAAGCCCACTACGTGCTCCTCTCCTCTGTCAGGCTACCTTCCTCAATTGGGTGAAGGTAGTTTGGACAACTCGACTGACACATTTGTTGACATACGTTGACGCTAACTATATTATAGTTAGGCTTTTTTGTGTCCCGACGAGTACACGTTTTTGGCTGGACCGCAGCAGGCGAGGCCAGCCCTAGAAACGTGAAAGTCTGTCACCGACTGAGTGAGTGAGTGAGTGACACAGTTGCTGAGTGATAGTGACGAGTTACACCATTGGCCGGTAGAGTTCTGGTGTTTCCCCATTGGTATATGGTCCAGCCACATACTAGGTTTCAACCTAGTCTTGTTTTCTCCCTACAGCCTACATGGTGGTAGAGACGTTGTTGAGACACAGTCAATGAGAAGGAAGAAAATAACAATTGTATACCAACAAATAATAGTTGGATACCAGTCCAGAACTGCAATTGGATATTTTTAATTGGATATTTTTGATTATTCCGTTCCATTCCAGTTGTTGCCGGTTCTGTGCACAACCTTTCATGGTGTGAGACTCGTGGTGGTGTTGCAAAACTATTTCCACAATAACTGCCAACTACAGCCACTCCTATGTCGACCTCGCCACGGTCAGCTTCGCCACAGTCTGGTTCAGGCTCACCACAGTCGGCCTCACCACAGTCAGCCTCGCCACGGTCAGCCACGCCACTGTCAGGTTCAGCCTCCCCACAGTCGGCCACTCCTATGTCGACCTCTCCGTGGTCAGCCTCGCTACTGTCGGGTTCGGCCTCCCCACAGTCGGCCACTCCTATGTCGACCTCACCGCGGTCAGCCTCACCACTGTCCCCACAGTCGGCCTCACCACGGTCAGCCTCGCCACTGTCGGGTTCGGCCTCCCCACAGTCGGCCACTCCTATGTCGACCTCGCTGGGGTCAGCCTCGCCACTGTCGGGTTCGGCCTCCCCACAGTCGGCCTCACCACGGTCAGCCTCGCCACTGTCGGGTTCGGCCTCCCCACAGTCGGCCACTCCTATGTCGACCTCACCACAGTCAGCCTCGCCACTGTCGGGTTCGGCCTCCCCACAGTCGGCCACTCCTATGTCGACCTCGCCGCGGTCAGTCTCACCGTGGTCAGCGTCGCCACTGTCGGGTTCGGCCTCCCCACAGTCGGCCACTACTATGTCGACCTCGCTGGGGTCAGCCTCGCCACTGTGGGGTTCGGCCTCCCCACAGTCAGCCACTACTATGTCGACCTCGCCGGGGTCAGCCTCGCCAATGTCGGGTTCGGCCTCACCACGGTCAGCCTCGCCACTGTCGGGTTCGGCCTCACCACGGTCAGCCTCGCCACTGTCGGGTTCGGCCTCCCCACAGTCGGCCACTCCTATGTCGACCTCGCCGCGGTCAGCCTCACCGCGGTCAGTGTCGCCACTGTCGGGTTCGGCCTCCCCACAGTCAGCCTCACCACGATCATCCTCGCCGCGGTCAGCCTCGCCACTGTCGGGTTCGGCCTCCCCACAGTCGGCCACTCCTATGTC
>OMNR01099290.1:6184-17057 GCA_900303205.1 Mora moro
TAACCTAGTCCTATTTATTTCTAAAATAAGTTTAAGAGATATT
Organism: Mora moro; assembly: GCA_900303205.1. NCBI lineage: Eukaryota > Metazoa > Chordata > Actinopteri > Gadiformes > Moridae > Mora > Mora moro. The sequence goes on from OMNR01099290.1 coordinate 6,228, forward strand.
ATCAGAGATATATATTTTCACTTTACGTCACTTTATCTCACTTTATATCATGCTCATGCAAGGCATGGCATGAGGCGAGATGGCAAAGTCTTTGGAAGTAGTGGTGGATTTTGAATTTTCACCAACATTTCAAATCTATGATCACTAAACACTTATCTTCTATTTGCACTTGTTTTACTTGATTTGCTTTATATTTTATATCTTTTATCTATATACTATATACTACTTGTATGGAGTATCTTTTATAAACTATACTTCTATACATGTTTTAATTGTTTCTTTTACCTTGTCTTTATTTTATCTTTTATACTTGACATCATAGGGCCAGCCCTCAATGATTTACTCAAGTTTAAATAAAATAAAAATGGAAAATAATTTAAGGTACAATAAATAACTGTCTAGCCCAGATAATCTTCTCTGTTCAACCTGTCACAAAACTTGTGTGTGTGTGTGTTTTCTTTCTATGATTGCAGGGAAGGACTACCTGTGGGTCCATAAGACGTGATGGTTCTGGTAGAAGATAGAACACAACTCCGGTCAGAGCTCCCGGCAGAGTGAGTCCACGGATTAGCAAAATGAGCAACATTATATAGGGAAAGGTTGCAGTGAAATACACCACCTGGAAATAAACATTGCCTTTATGTACTTTTAACAAACGTACATTTAACAAATGAAGCAAAAAATAGGACCTACAAATTGTTGACAAATACCTTGCCTGTTGAGCGGACTCCTTTCCAAATGCAAAAGTAACAAGCGACCCACACTGCAAAGGCACAAAGAAGGATTTCCCATCGAATGCTGCCTAATTCTTCAATACCGCCTGAGATTGACAACGCTCGTCGTCTGTTTAAGACAAAAACAACAAATAAATACATAAATAGTGTCCACGAAAACTCAGCTGATTTTGAAAGTCCATATACTGCAGACATAGGCCTACTCCCAAAATTCAGTGGCAGCTGAGGTTGAGTTGGTCTGGTTGTTCCATTTGAAGGTCCTGTTCCAATGAAAAGTCCACACAGTTGTCTGATGGGGGTAGAAAGAAAAGTATAGAAAACAAAGTCTGTAAATCACTAAATGTCACATTTTAGCAACGTAGAAGGTTCTCCACCAACTTATTGCTTTAGAAAAAGACCACCCAATGCAAACACTTGGGTCTGTGGTCCTTACCACCTCCTCCTAATTGAAAAGCACTTCATACATAAAATGTATTATTATTATTATTATTATTATTATTATTATTATTATTATTACCACCTGTGTTCCAGTAGTTGGTGCAGCTGGCCCAGGGGACCTCATAGCTGAAGGAGAAGATCAAGTAGAACAGGGCCCAAGCCAATAGCATGGGGTAACATGTGCAGCTGTACAGCAGAACCACCTGCCCCCCATAGCCAATACCTGCAGGACAACATGGGGCATTTCTTTTACCATTACAAACATGACAGTTGTGCTTTCAGCCGTCTACTCCAATGCAAAAATGCCTGGCAAGCCCCTCCCCTAAATCACACGGTTTGGTTTTTGGACTGTACATGTCTACATCAGTATGCACATATCCATGTAAATCTTTGTTAATGTTTGCCTTATTCAAACAATCACATTGTCGCATTGTACACAATCAGTTACACATTAGTGCATCCAAACATAAAATGTTTCTTTCACTAGTCTATAGTTTATTGGTCTCTGGTTATTTCTTTGGAAGCATCATTGTTTCTGAGAATGACAACTTAGGGTATTTTCATTTTGTAGCATTTGTAAGTGGTAAGCGACACCACAACGAAACTGGTTACCTTCTGCCAGAGGGCAAAGCTTCTTCCAGACAGTGATAGCCCCTTCCTGGGTGTACTGACCCATAGCTGTCTCCAACAGGAACAGGGGCACGCCACAAGTCACCACAAACACCATGTATGGCACCAGGAACGCACCTAGAACCACAGGCACACGCGGCTAGACAAAGGTGGGGGAATATCAAGAACGCGCAGAACTCTTGATCAGAAGATAAGTGAAAAGTCAGAATGGTTCTCATACCCCCTCCATTTTTGTAGCAGAGGTAGGGAAATCGCCACACATTTCCCAGGCCCACGACGTTCCCTGCAACAGCCAAAAGGAATTCTGTTTTACTGGCCCAATGTCTTCTCTCTTCAATCGTCACTTTCTCCATCTTGTCTCTCTGGGAGTTTATTCCTGATTTCAGCAGAAGCTGTCAGGACAGTGACACTCTGTTCCCTTCTGACCTGCTGTGGCGGTTACCTGAACTTGAAGACAGTTACCTATCTGTTTCAGGCCTATGGCTTAATTGGGAACTAAATCGGTACTTATTGACTCAAGGTGACGAATCCCTAGGGGCCATTTATACAAACAGAAGCTCAGATGATTTTGAGACACTCCTTCATTCTGGAAACGTCTTACCATCACTTTTTTTAAATAATAATAAACACATCAGATTTACACTTGGCAAATGTGCCCCAGCATAAATGTTCCTTTTACATAATCTTTAAAGCTATCTATATATGATTTGAATAGATTAGGCTATCATTTGGAAGAAGATATTTCATATGCAAATCTATCTTACATTTGACACGTCTGTCTCTGTCTGTTTGCCTGTGCATTTTGCTTTCATCTTATTGATTACTGTTGGTTTGTGGCACTAACTACCAGAAATTAGTAAAGTACATTTATTTACTGTGCTTGTTGTTTGTATCAAGGCACCAGTGGCTTGGTTATTACTAATGTTGTTTTAAGGAAATTACAATCAAGATATATTGTATGTGGTTACTTTTCATTTAACTGATGTTATTTTGATTTTACAAATTAAATTCCAACTGAAAGCATTGTCAGATGGTAATGCAATTCTCACTGAATCTAAAAGAATGCACAGTACATTGTTGATATAGAGAGCATTTGTGAAACAAAAAAAACAAAACAATGCAATGTTTTTGTTTTCTGGGCCATTGAAGGCCTATAGAAATTGAAACTGTCATTCATGGTCCTCTGCAATTCATAATTCGTATTAAATGTTTGTAAACAAGACACACCAAAGGGTTTCATTATCTTGCTGACTTTGTGCACTTTCCAACCCGTTTGTGAAATACGAACATGTATTTCACAAACATGTGAGGCTTGGACAAGGCAAAATGCTATGCTTGTTGTGGCTAAATTCAGCAGTCAAACAGTTATTTACAATTTACAACCCGTAACATTTATTTAGTTACAAAGTTAGTTACAAAGACCAAAACTAGATGAGTCCATAGGCCCAAAGCAGCAGCACCACTGTGTAGCAGCTGGACAGATTCGTCTTCCCACTTCTGTTAGTCTCAGAGTGCCTGACGTCTAGCCCCCCCTGCTGGCCTGAGGTCAGATGGCAGCGTCTTAAGTTTCCAGCCCTGTCCCACACCAGGAGCTCAGCGTGTGGGGCGCAGCAGCCAGCCTCGTACCTCACCCACATAGGCTGAGGTGATTCACCCGCCCACTCGGACACGTTCATGGGGTGCTCTCCCTTCTCGAGTGTTGGCCTGGGCTGACCGTGGGCTAGTCTCTCTCGGTCTGGCTGTTGCTGGGTCCCAGCCTGGCCTTCCCCTGCAGGCGTGGGGGCGTGGAGGAGGAGGGTGAGGACCCCCTCACCCTGGAGCAGTTGTAGGGAGGCTAAGCCAGAGCGGCCCCTGTCTGATAGGGCCAGGGAGACGCTCCAGCTAGAGTTGGTGCACCGAGAAGGACAGGGCCTCTCCAAGTGCGTGGTGGAGCACGATGGAGGAGACATGTCAGAATCCTTCGGGAGGAAGAGGAAGTGAGGTCAGTGAATCTTTCACCAGTAGGATAATGCGTAAACAGGCTTCCATACACTTTGCTCTAGTTTAGTTTAGTTTTGGCTCCATGATAACAATATTAGCTCAATTAACTCAAACCAATGTTTCATTATAATTCATTCATTCATCATAATTTTATCGTTTGGCTGAATTGTGTATTCAAGTGAAAGGTTTGTAAACGTAGATCTATTTCTAAATAGACAACCCTTAAAAAAAACCTATTACTTTCCCAGAAAACACATACACACACAGAATGACATTAACAATGAAGAGGGGCCGACAGAACAGCTGGATTGGGATTTCTTCTGTGTTTCACAGTGACGTTTTAAATTATGTGTTTGAGACGACAATCAATGACGGGACCTACCGGAGGAACCACGGTCAGGTAGGCCACGGCGTAGTTTGAGTCGAGCGAGCCCAGGGCATGCACACTGAGGGTCAGGGTGATGGTGGTACCTGCCGCCGCTGTCGCGGAGGTCAGGAGGTCCACCTGGCTGCGGATAGACCCCTTCTCAGCCACGGAGAAGCTAATGGAGCAGGATTTAGGAAGAAGGAAAAAGTGACTATCAAGGCATTTGATTGATCGATTTTTTTATTTATTTGATAATTTAAAACACATGCATTAATAAAAAAAACTATCAAGGATAACACAAAAAAGCGTACAGCTTATTTCCATTGTGGTTTAAGGGAGGGAGAGGGGCAGCAGGTACAAACAAGGCTAACATGGCAGCAGTATACTTTAAAAGACCAGTCCACATAAAATCAATACCGTCACTATAGTTTAGTTCCATTTGGTAAAACACCGGCACTGAGCCATTGATACTCACCGTCATTGAGAATAATGTACAAGGTCTCAACGGTGTGTTGCTGTGTTGTGATGACGTACCTATGAGGGGCTCTTGGATGAAGATAGCCACGGTCGTCGGCGGCGGTGGTGAGGTGGAAGAGGCGAGCCGGGCCGTGGTTGAGGACGTCAAAGTGGACCATGGTACTGTGACCCGGCACCAGTCGGGGGACAGACAGGACCTAGAGAGAGAGAGATTCCAGGAAAAGGTAACGTATGTATGGATTATTATTTTTTTCATTTGTATATACCGTATTAATAAAGTTATTTACTTGAATTTTCACCAGTTAGCAGTGAATTTGTATATCCAAAAGCCAATGAAAAGGAACGAGAAGAAAGAAAAAACTAGATGCTTAACAGTGTAACAATATTCTTTTATTTCGTCATGTCTCTATGCTAGAATTAGCATTTAGCTTCCCACTCCACCACCACCAACCTGTATCTGAACATGGGTGGGTTCGATCATCTCTGTGGACACCCTTTCCAGCTTGTTTCCAGTCCCATCATGGCCAGACAGGCGAACACAGAAGGGCACTCTGGGTACCGAGTCCACCACGCCAACAAGCTCCTTCCCCGTGTAGGAGTGGATGGATGAGGAGGAGAATGACGAGGATGTGGAGTTGAGCGACACATGCTGTAAGCTTTCTCCATTGGCTCCCAGCAGTGTCACATGACTGAACGAGGCCTCCTCGTCGGGGGCTAGACCCTTCACGGTCAGCACTAGAAAGGTGGGAACACCTGTGAAACAGCAGGCGAGGTAAAGAGCTTCCAATTATACTCATGATTTCAATACCAAAAAACTATTGAATGCTGACTAATATCAAGGTGTCATTCTTCACTACACTTATGTCTAATAATTGTACCTAATTACACATGGCTTTTACCATTATACCTTAGACGTGTTGAGAAATTATGACAGAATCTAGTGCGGTGTTATTTGCTAAGCGAGGTTGGGCACCGAGTTAACAACACAGCGGGAACCAATAGAATCATCACCGTCACCACAGTCACCACCCTACTCACCTGCTAGTGGACTGCCCTCCACCCTTGACAACCCAGGGTGTGTCTCATTGGCCACTGTGGCAAAGTAATACAGGAAATCCACACTGCCGTCACCTGGGGGGCACAAAGCAGTTGATTTAGTCTTTTGTTCCATTATCTTACAGAAGTACAATCTGTGTAACACAATCTAACTTAAAGTGATGGACAACAGAAATCCATAACTTACGTCTAATTATGTTATTAAGGGTCATCGATGTGTGCATTGCGTTTATTAGCTGACTTTGAGATGTATTTTAATATACTGACATTTTCTTAATACACTGACAAGATATTTGGTAGGTGTGTAGTGGATACATCCCTGTGTGATATGTCCTGGTTATTTAACCTTTTTTGATCCTGTTGTCCATCAGTCTTTATTTTGTGTCATTATGCTCCCTCTCAAAAACATCAAACATATTAACACCCTATAGAGTGAGGTAGTGAGTTAAAATTTAAAAGGAAAATGGCAACACAATGAGATGAGGCAACAAAATGAGAGGGAAGGGAAAACCAGAGGAGCCACGATAGCGGCATGAAGGACATATCCCCATGAAAGTACGCAGAGATGATATAATGAACGTATTCTCACCGATGATATTGAATGTGAAGGGTCCGTGGGTCCTGGCGTGAAGGCTCCACTGTCCTGGTTGTACAGGAGGCAGCAGGCGGACGCGGTTTAGGCCTTCAAAGCTCTGGAACTCTGCCAGGGGCCCGCGCTCTGCTAACAGAGACTGGCTGACGCCTATGACAGAAAGAGACAAATCTTCCAAGTGAGTCTCTCCATAGAGACCATTACCATTAGTGTGGTAGTGTTGTGTGGACTGGTGACTCCATGCATTCATGTATTCATGTGTCCTCCTCATTCAACTCCTCCCGATTTTATAGTACAGTGTGCAACAGACAGACATACAGAGCTCATCAGACTAAGATATGACACACTTTTGATTAAGGAATGCAGTTGCAAGGTTATGAATTTATAGTCTTGATGACCTGAGGATGAGTTTTATATTTCTCGTTTATTCAGTAGCCAAAGCGAATTGCTAGCGAAAACAAAGAACAGGGTGGTAATAGAACAGAACTACTGTATATTCACCAGGTATATAAGCCAATAATACAGGCACTGTAAGGTTATTGTATGGGGACAGCACAGAGAGGCTGCCTACCCAAGGGATTGGTGAGGTTACAGTCTTTGAGTTTGCCAGTGAGGTGCAGGACGACTCTGTTCACTGCCCCGTCTACTCTGAAGGGGTGGTGGGACTCCATGCCACTGTCGCTCTCCACGTGGAGCAGTGTCACCTGTTGGTGGGGAGAATACATACGTCAGTCAACATAGATGCCAATACTAAAATAGCGTTGGAGTCGCTTCTTTCTCTGTCTCTGTCTCTGTCTCTCTCTCTCCCCCTCTCTCTCTCTGTCTCTCTCTCTCCGTCTCTCTCTCTCTCTGTCTCTCTCTGTCTGTCTGTGCCCTGTAATCTCACTGACCATACAAAGCAATGATAAGTGAACCTGTTAAGGCAGTGGTGGTTTTTAACCCCATCAGCATCTGCCCGTAATGTCGAAGTGAAGTACTTAGTAGTTTGCTTGTGGCTCCAAATCATGATCTGTCTGTTCATATATAAAGGACATTTACCCTTATATTATTTACACTTATATGTTGGTGTTCCCTTACATAAAAAATGTTTTAAACAAAACAAAAATTGTCACAATTCTGCAACATATAAGCCAGCGATCTCCTGTGACCCCATATGCATTTCAGGCGACGCCAAGTGGGGTCCTGACCCACAGATTGAGAAACACTGTTACGTTGGGCCAGTCTGTCCAACCTATTGGTAGCACTGCTTCCAGTGTTTGGTTTAAGAGGTTGGTTGCTCTTTCAGCTAGCTGAAGGCCCATTATATTTGTAATAAGCTTCTTATGTGAGTGATGCAAATTCTAAAAATGTCAGACTCTAGAAGACTAATCTACAAACCCAAAATGGTGTCCTTCCAGTACCTTGTTGGCAACCGTGCTGTCTTCCACTATGGCCGAGACCATCTGGATATGGGAGTTTGTTGTAAACACAGTCAGTCCTCCAGACACAGAGGACAGGGCAGAGTACAGGGAGAAACGGTCAGGGGACAGAGGCTCCCGGCTCCTCTTTCTCCGTCTCCTGCGAGCCGCCGCTGTCTTGTGACTGGGGTCCTCAGTCAGGAGGAAGGTCACCTGGGGATGAGAGCCAATGGTTATGCTTGGTTGTGGAGACCCCCGGACGTGCACTCTACTGACACTGTTTCATATATAGGTACTGTGGCAGTCGCCCCTGTTACACGCCACCAAAGTGGCTTTTCTGGGCTCCTCCGACAACCAGAACGCATGTGGAATGTAGAATGTTGTTGCAACCAGTTTATTGGAGATTGGAGCCGAGCAGGTGGTAAACGCTGACATGTCCCAGCTCTCTCCTCGAGTGTGTGTCGTGATGGCTGTGTGCCTTGATCACTCATGCACCACAGGTGTGCAGCCTCACCCAACCCCAGAGTCTAATCAGTCTGACTCTTAAACCAGCCATCAACCACACACACTCCACAGGTACATAGCTACAGCTTATGGTTGTGTTATGTTCTGTCATGTTTCCTTTCCTCTACAACAAATGCACAAAACACTGATCGTTTACTACTGGAACTACTGGAATTCAGTTGAGCAACAAAATTACGGAGTGGGTCTACCTTGCATTGTTTCTCGAGCGTCAGGGCCTTCACAGAACTAAACAGGTGTGCATCTTTGGGTGACGCATCGGTGAACACAAAGATCTCTGACAGTGGTGGACTGTGTGTAAGAGCCAGCTGAGAACACACACGCACACATTAGGTTAGGTTAGACATAGATACTTACACACACGTATGCAAACACCAACACTAAATACCAAGCTTAGTAATGTCTAAGATGTTCTTCAACAGTGTTTGAAGACAACAGAGTGCTTTTCATATTAACCTGAATGGCTGAGAGGCACATCTCTGGCTCATCTCCTCCCCCCAGGGCCATCAGGTTCTCCATATAGCCCATGAACTGCTCCGGGTCATCTGTTTCATACACCGGGCCCACCGCTGCATCACGGGTCAGAACAAGAGCAAACTTACCCAAACATCACCCATTCATTCCTTCATAGACTAGCAACAGCTCTATTGAATGGGCTTTAAAAACAGCCAAGAAACTATATGCAAAGGACCATCAAACTCGTGGAGGATGGCTGTGGTGAGGGGTGGTGGGATGTCCTCACCGGGGTCATGGAAGGGAACCAGCAGGTAGGTGCCGGGCTGCCCCCCAGAGTTTGCGCGTCCCTGGATGATGGCAAGGGCCCGCAGTCGCGCAGCGGTGATCTCCTCAAACATGCTGCCGGTGGTGTCGATGACAAACACCAGCGCAGGGAGCTGCCGCACGCTGAACAGCCTGGCCAGACAAGGCACATGACAGAGATGCATCATGGGTCCTACAGATCGTACGCCTTGGATTGAGAACAGTTTGGATTATTTTATTTTAGAACTTATGTTTGTTTTTTTTTTACTGATTTTCTTGCACATACTGTGTTCACCCTAGGGTGTACTTTGTTCTCCTCTCGTTACTATGATATGAGAGGGTGAGCAGACCCACCTGAGGAAGGGGGCGTGGCCTATAGTGTCCCGCAGGTCCTTCAGCACCGTCAGAGTGGCCTCTGAAGCTAGCCGCGCAGCCTCCAGGTGCAGGTAATGGTGAGGGGAAAAGATGGGGGAGGTGCTGTCCTTGTTGATGCCCCCCTTGGCACCGCTGTGACGGCTGCTGTCCAAGATACCCCCATGACTACATTTCCCTGTACAGCGGAAAAACTTGATGAGGGGATGCTATATTGCTATTAAAAAGCTAAATCAAGCTTGAATGTGAATTTGAAATATAGAATATGGATTTAAATTAATCCACCCCACCCCCCCAGTTATTTAAGGTGGTCTTGAGCACCAGCTGTGCCATACCCTCTGGTTTGGAAAGGTTCTTGCTGAAGTAGCCAGTGGTGAGCAGTCCCAGGTGAGGCTGTCGCTGGGTCAGTCTTGGCATCAGGTTGCCTCGGCAGGTAACACTGAAACACTCCATACAGGTTGGAGTGTCATCTGCAGCACATACAGGAAACTATAGTATGTTGGCATCATTAAGTCTTGCTGCCAATGAATGTTCCAGTCATTCTGTTGTATTGGAATGGATGTTGAGGTTAATCATTAGCTTATAGGCATCAGGATCATTCCACTTTTTGTAGTGATTTGAAGATACTGGGCAGCTTTGTAATTAAATTGGCCAGTGTGTCATGTGAGTGTGGAAGTGTTCATAAGACATGGATGACTAAGAAATCGACCAATCAACAGGTACTTTTCATGAAGTCCCAGGCTGAGTAAGTCACCCTCAGTAGGATGCACAGGACGGTAATATGTTATGAAATGAGTTTTGCCAATACATAGTCATTTTCAAGGGTTTGACACTTTTTGATCACACTTTTAGACCTCAGACACATCAGTCAGTTACCGTGAGCGACCGGGACTGCAGGCTCTTCAGGCTGCAGTAGGTGATGATAAATGTCACGTTGGCCCATCTCCACCCAGTTGCTATGACTGTAGAAGTCCTGCCATGATCGATAGAGAGGACCAGAGAGAAGGAAAACAACTTTAGGCTGTGTTGTAGGTTGTCACTGTCTTGTAGGCCATACTTTTTTGATTTAAGTGAAGATTACTACTACTACTACTACTACTAGGCTACTACTATTACTACTACTACTACTACTACTAGACGATTACAACAACAACAACAACAGTTGTTTATAATTATAAAAACAAGTTGGAAATGAAAATGAAAATGAAGTCTAAAGAGTCTAAAGAGTTTAAAGGCCTGGTTCTCCTCGCCCCAGTGTGACCCCTCTCCTGGGTCTCCTGTGTACCTGCAGGGAGTGGAAGAGCTGTCCCAGGCTGCGCCGAGCACTCTGGTGCTCCCTGGCCCGCACCGAGAGCAGGGTCTGAGACCAGGCCTGGCGGAGCATAGCTATGGCTCCGTCCACATGCTCCGAGTCAAAGTGGTACACAGGGTCGGAGCGGGTGGAGCTCAGGAAGTCCATGGCCGCGTTGGACTTGACCACCTCCCCTACCGCGCTCCAGAACCCAC
>OMNR01099297.1:5799-18771 GCA_900303205.1 Mora moro
CACACACAAAAGCACACACTAAAGCTCACACACACATACTGTATATGTCACACACATATACAGTACACACACACACACACACACGCACACTCACACACAAACAACCACCCATACATTTACATTTACATTACATTTACATTTAGGGCATTTAGCAGACACTTTTATCCAAAGCGACTTACAAGTACATTTGTTAGAAAGAGACAGCAATATATTTCTGAGGTAAATAAAGATATGAATAGAGGAGGTCTTCCAGCATTCCAAATTGCAGGGTAATAGCAAAATATTCCCACTGCTAGGATGCCTGCATAAGAGCAGGGAAGTGAAAAAGTAAGTGCAAAAAGGCATAAAAAGTGCAACGAGCAAAACACAATCAATACAATACAATAGTTAGTGCAAGAGAAGGGGAAGTTATGCAGAGTCCAGGTGAACTCTGAACCAGTCACTTAACTTTTCATAAGCAAAATGTGAATTATAATTATAATTCACACTATAAATAATTATAAAGATGATTTCTTAAGATTTACAGCAACATGGCTTCATGCATGGGAAGGAAAGTACAATTTGTATTGGTATGTTGTTGCAAATGCCATGGTACTGGAAACTCATTAAATTGTGATTACCGAGGCGATTCTGCGACAGGCACAGGGAGTGGAGGGAACACACTTGCTTCAGGGAATCCGTAAGCTGTTGTAAATAGGACTCTCTGTCGCTGCACTTTTCAAGCAGCCTGCAATCCTTCAACGACAACTCTGGGCAGAAGAGAGGGATCAAGCACGTGTCAATGTCTTGTCTCCTGCTTCCTTTGTTGTTTAGTGTAGTTTCAGTTTATTTGTCAGGAGATCCCTTGTACCGGATAATGGATCCTAATTTCCATCCGCGGTCCCAGTGCAGGTACATATATCAGGTAAACCCTGATCTGGGATCCAGTTTCAGAAAGAGTACATGTAAAAGTAGAGTAAATGCTAATTGACTGGTAATCAGCTGACTGCTGTCCCATTGGTATAATAATTGGTTTAGCCTTGTTGCTATGTAATTACCTGCTATGTGATGTTTCAAATGCTTTGAAACATCACTTGCATTTAACTGTTTGATAGCAGTTTAAGCAGATAAAGCAATTTATTGATTTTACAAATTAGTACAAATGCATGTGTAACCATGTATCTTGTAGTATGCCTATGTAAAGCAATCCATTACCTTCCAATATGCAGTTTCTGAGAAGATTCAAGATCTCTTGGTGACAATCAGCCAGGTTAAGGTCCTCCAAGTGGAGTGTTCGTAAGCGATGGTTGGACTCTAACCAGATAGAGACAACAGTTTATTGACTTCATCCATCATCATGTTTTACAAGTTAAATTGTTATTCTTGCCTAGTTCCAGCCCCTGAATCCCTGCCCACTTTTAAAAATGTTTTCTGTGATTCAGGGTCTGGTGTGGGTTGCTCAAGTGGTACTCGGCTCAGCATGAAATCACTGAGCCAATCAGCATCTTGTAGGCGGGACTCAAAGAAATAAGCTTATGTGACCATAGCGAGCAACAGAAAACAACACTGACTCCAGTAGCGAAAAGTTTGGATTTTGAATTTTGAATTTGGATTTTGAATCTGTATCGAGATTGGTTTAGGCCTGCCCAGTCTCTGAAAACAGCTCAGACGGAAGAAACTTCAGACTGAATTTGTGTGAAGTTAAACGAAATTGAAATTCAGTTGATTATCAGGCTATTGTTATTGTCCTCTTTTTAAAGGATTAAACCAGAGATTTCCCTTTCACAAAGTTGTTAATTGGGTGTATCAGTGTATCTCATAAATTAAGATAAATCACCTTTACTCAAGAGGTCAGAGGTCAAAGGATACCTGAGATGCTACTGAGGAGGTCACGGTGGGATGAGGAAGTGGGCAGCCTGATCCCGGAGATGTGGAGCGACGCGAGGTGGGGAGAGTGCTTCAACACTGCTCTAATGCTGTGTATGTCTGCCAACACTTGTGGGACTTTCACCGACAACTTCTTTAGAGACAACTCTGTTCAAAAAAGTTGGAAACATTGTCACGGTTTGTTGGTGGACGTTCCATGAAAATCTAGTAAATATTGTAAATAGATTTAGGCAAACTTGACTGGAAGCAAAATAATAAGCTTTGCCGTGTTAACTTTCATCATAATAGCTAAGCTAAGGAAAAATCGATGCACCCCTCAATTCTTATTCATTTTCTCTCACATTTGTCCTGAATTTCCTGTCTGGGATCACTAAATAAATATCTTGTTGAGACTCCGATCACCTTGGAGGTCAGTGGGCTCACGGGTCGTCCCAGTTCCACGCGGTTCCGGGTCCACCTCCAGCGGATGGATCTCCAGGGAGAGGGAGTGCAGGCCAGGGCAGGCGTCCAGCAGCCGCTCCATGAGGGCAGTCTGGGGGAGGACAGCCACGCTCAGGTCGACCAGGGAGCTCCTGGATGTCTGCCACAGCTGTTTGAGAGACGTGGTCAACAACTGCACCTCAGTCACCCTGAAGATCCCTGTGCATAAACGGAAAATGACATACACCATTTTTTTTTTTCATGAATTAACACTTGCATACATTTAAAAGGTATGCATGATTTTTTTTTGGTGTTTACTCAGTGTTAGTTACTGCTAAAGAGTTAAGATAATGATTGTTGTCCTATGAGAGGATAACTAAATTATAATAACAGGATTAGAGAAGTGTTCAGATGTTCTCTGACCATACGACTCTGTTAGTAGTAGCAGTAGTAGTATAAACTAACGGTTGGATCAGTTCTTGGTATCGACTGATAGATCATGTCTAACGTGTAGCATAACAACAGCATAGTGAGGGACAAGTTTTATCAGTGCATTCCTAGTCCAGATATTTTTTTTACCATTTTAGCCCAGGAAGTAAATATCATCCACGCTATTTTCTCTGTACTTACAGCAGCTTTGTATAGTCAGAGACCTGAGGCACAGCCATGAGGGTAGAAAAGGAACGAGCACGCCGAGTGTGCTGCGGCCACATTCTCGAATCTGCAACGAACAGATCTGTCCACGGGGACACGAGCCGGTCAGACAGCTGCCATAGAGAGCGAAGGCTTGACAAAGCCGCTCCGGCTCCACCGGGGACTGCAGTGTTTCCGCCTCCCGTTCCCGGAACGTGACGTCCAGCTTTGGGCGTTTGCACGGCGCGACGTCTTCTGCCACGGTTTCAAGGTCACCATCGTCGCGTGTCGTATTATTGTCAGCTGCTGCCGCCGGGTTTACGGCTGCCAGCCGCTGCTGATGTGCATGCCGAGATCCCCTGTCCTGAAGAATCCAGTTAAGCATGGCCGGATCGAGGCCATATATGATCAGCTCTTTGGCCTGCCCGTGGTCCAGGAGCCGATGCAGGACATACAGTGCAAACTGTGATTCAGTTTTCAACAGATCTTTGTGGTGTTTGACATCAACGACGCCTACACTGCCCTCTAAAATGGTCAATAGAGCTCTCTGCTCTTTGGCAAATGTTTGAAGGAATTGGGAGGGTCTGAGGTAGAATCGTTTAATGAACTTGGCCATGACCAAGAACAAGGTGGTGATATTGACATTAAAGATTTGTTTGGCAACACCTTTGTACTTGAAGCCATAGAACATTAACTGAAAACATGTATCCATGGCCTCCTGCTTACTTCCATCTTCTGAATGCACGTCTAGAATCTGGAAAGCAAAAAGATAACAGATATGAGACCAATGCAGGATTGGCCAGGTCTCACCTTACAAACTCTGATATTTACATGCTCTAGTCTTACACGGTGAGCTCCTTTAATGTCTTGAAGTATCAGAACCCAGGCTGAGTGGGTAGATATTCCTAAAATTACACAAATACAGAACAAATCAGTTATTCAGTCAGTACACACAAATGCAGTGCCTTAAAAAAAGTGCAATGCAATGCAAATATTTGTCACATACATTTTAATATTATTATATAATAAGTACAAATGTAACATTGTAATCTAAATGTAACTATTAAGCTACCATGTAAAATCCACTTTATTTGATTTTGGTAGGTGAGAAACAACATTTTGTAGTTTTTTTTAAAGATTTAAAAGAAAAAGTGTGTGATGTACAAAACATCTATTAATCAGGAACATCAATTTTCATTGTATATGACGATCCACATGTAAAAAAAGACCATCAGGTGATCTGTGACCTGAGAGGAGAGGTCCAGACATGTCTGGGCCTAGTGTGGAGGTGGGGGTTGTGCCAATGTGTGTAACAGCCAGATCATCTCTAAAGCAGCACGTACCTCTTTGATTCAGGGCTGGCTGGAGCCTAATGAGGTCATATATACTCAGATGAGGCAGGAGGTCCTTTATCAGGGACGCAGGGAGCCCTGTGTTGGATTAGTTCATTCCTCATCAATTTGGTCAACACAATGTTCAATTCATTTTTTTGGTTGGACTATTTAGTGATTTCAGCCAAGTTCAATATGTATGTTGGCATGTAAACAGCAATCAACCACTGATGGTACAGGAATCATGCAACCCCTGATCAAAATCTACTGCCAACTCTCCCCATCCTCCATTTTAATCCCAAATGACTTCATAGACAAAAGCCCCTTCAATATGAATATAAATATGAATATCATGATTCAATACGATGCATCTGCTTCTTGGGTGATGTATTTTTTCATTATATATTAGAATCTCCTGACACTTTTAGAGGCGGTATTATGTATTATCTGATGTGTGTTAATTAGGTTATGCAGTTCATATAAATAGTGCTTTTTAACTTCTGGTGTGTTCTGCCAGTATGGATGGTGAGCATTAGCTCTATAATAATTCTCTCTCTCTCTCATATTACTGTGTTTTATTCCAGTCATGGTTGCAGCTGAACACTGTTACCGTAATGCCTGTCAAACAGGCACGCCAAAAACAATGTGGGAGCTGGTGTGCCTGTTCTTTCAGTTTGGTTGGCACCAGTGAAATCCCAAAATGTATCCAGACTGTCATTAACCACGCCACCCCATCCACGACTTTCTGGAGACACCACTGGAACGTGTCTTTGCATCATAGCTTCTGTACACCGAATTATTATTATTATTATTATTACTACGCAAAGGGATAGCCCTACCTATAAGAGCATCCATGTCAAGTTCAGCTACATGTCGACTAGCCACACGGAGGCATAGCCACTTTAAACTTGATAGAGACCTTGTGGGCGCAGTCTTCGCTGCCAATTGCAGGACTTCTTCGGCGTATGCTTCGTGCATTCTTCAGCAAGGCATCACAATTCGCGACAGATACACTTCTTGGACGTTGTTACTATTATGCTACTGACGCGTGTCATTGTGCTGCCTTCATGCGCTATGGGAAGTGACAATTCTTCATGCCAGTTTATAAGTTGTAAGCTTGTTAGCCTGTGCGCTATGTGCAATTCACAAACAGGTCAGATAACCGTTGGATTACAAGTTAACTTCGGCAAACAAAATGTTTCATTTACCCCAGATAATGACAAAGCGATCAGCCCAACGATAAACGCTATGGTTCAATTCAGTTCAGTTGCGTTCATGCGGAAGTGGGAAGTTATAAATTTGAGCTACACATACATTTGCATTAGCACAAGTAGGACAATGAAATTAGTTTGTTTTTATTGTTTTTTTTCACCCCGCCTAAAGCCTCCTTGGAGGAATCGCGCAGGAAAAACCTGGTAAAAACGGTTAAAAAAAATAGCCGCGGAAGACCAAGAAGACGGCAGCGCCACCTGTCGGAGAGCCGGAGAGGAACCGACGACCGCACTGCACTTACATAAGCGAACCCTCCGTCAGCACTGTCAAGCAGAGGGAGCACTGGAGCTTGGTCATTTTTCACTGCCAAAAGTACTCTCGAGAACGATACACATGAAAGAGGGACATCAGGAAGCTTGGCGTGGAAGAACTGAGTTTAAAAAAAGAATGTATTTGACATCGGGTTAGGGAGACTATTCCGTTCTGCGAAAGAGACTGGGCTAATCAAAATATGTTAGTGGTCAGTGCAATTTTGGATAAGGGGGTAGATAACTGATTCATACTCCAACGTAGTGGGTGGCGGTAATGCACCTAAAGGCGTCACCCTAAAGGAGGCGGCGTCACCCTAAAGGCATCACCCCCCTAAAGGCGTCACCCTAAAGGAGGCGGCGTCACCCTAAAGGAGGCGGCGTCACCCTAAAGGAGGCGGCGTCACCCTAAAGGAGGCGGCGTCACCCTAAAGGCGTCACCCCCCTAAAGGCGTCACCCTAAAGGAGGCGGCGTCACCCTAAAGGAGGCGGCGTCACCCTAAAGGAGGCGGCGTCACCCTAAAGGAGGCGGCGTCACCCTAAAGGCGTCACCCCCCTAAAGGCGTCACCCTAAAGGAGGCGGCGTCACCCTAAAGGCGTCACCCTAAAGGAGGCGTCACCCCCCTAAAGGCGTCACCCCCCTAAAGGCGTCACCCTAAAGGCGTCAAAGGCGCCATACTCCAAAAAACTGAAAAAGAAGAAAAACAGACGACCGGCGAACCGACTACAAGAGTAGCACGGCCAGTTAGGGGCGTAGCACCCACAGACTGTATAGGTAGTACTGCGTCGTTGAGGTCCTTTTACATCAGGCTTGGGACGGATAAACGTCACATACAACAGGAACATCTGAGAGATAAACCGGACAAACAGAATCTAAATGAACAAATAGCTTAAATAATGAACATGATTGATCATTTATAGTCATATTTCTGCCACTTTCTCCACGACTGATCGTGAATACATTGCCAATGTGCGTGAACATGTCGTTCGTCGTCATGTAAAGGAATAATTAATCCCTTTTACAGCCAAGCCGGTTAGTCACAGTATAAATTATAACGGGGTGAGGTGAGCGAAGGTTATGGCTCCATCGCCGTAACTCCTTACAAAGTATTCAAATTATGCTTGATTTTTAGGTCAAAGTTGTCTTTTGCAGTATGTTTGCTATGATATGTATTGTGTTCAAAAAGATCACACCATGTAATAAACTACGTGCACAATACACGGTTTTAACGCACACCTGCCGGCCAATCAGAAAAGAGTATTCACCCAGACCATGATATATAAAGTAATTTAAAATTGTCAATACATTGTTAATTAACAGATCAGAGTCAGGTTCTGAGTTTCATTAAACACCTTTTTAATGAACTGCACCTGAAACAAAGTCACCATTATCCAGTGTATAAACAAGAGAGTCAGAAGAGAAGTCGTTGCTGTTCACATACATTTAGACGTGCTAGTATTTGAGTCTCTTCTATTCTATTCTATTCTATTCTATTCTATTCTATTCTCTTAGCCCTTCTATTTCTCACAATGATAATGTCCCCGCCTCCCTTATTTTCCCCCGTTTTTCCTGCATTAACTCTCAACAATGTAAACTCTTGGGTGGACCACCGAAACGTAGTTTAAAGCTGCCAGAGACCTCGTCTTGCTTGGATTATGATATTATATATATTATTGTGTGTCGCTGCAGCCACCTGGGGGCAATGCAGCACCAGGATGAAGCGTGTAGGGGGCCCACCATTACTCGGCCTCTGATTGGCTAAACCCGGCTTACCCTCACCCTAACCTGACCAACCAAACCAACGAACACTAGCCAATCAGAGGCAGAGTAGGGCGGGTCTTCGCGGAATGCCGGCGGGGAAAAAAAAACGATCGGGCTAATAATCATAAATGATCGGCTGCCACGTGTTGATATGGACACTTTTGATTTGCACTTTAGTCTATTATTAATAAGACCTGTAGTATCTATACATCGACTCTTGTGGAATCCACACCACTTCAGTTAACATCTCATTACAGTTAATCAAGTGCTCTGCTCCTATTATTTGTTTGATTTGATTTTTTTTTAACTTACATTATTATTCCATTACTATTAATCCTTTACGTATCCAGGTTGAAACAAAACTGTCTTAATGTGTTAAATATTATACGTTGATGGAATTGCCTCCACATTTTAGTTGACCTACATTTGAACACAGAAAAACGTGTCCAGTGTAGGTCTGTGTAGCGCTATTTATGAACTATCTATCGAAAAAAGATCAATAGTTTCTATAGAATTACTTGTTTTGAATGGATAGATAGATAGATAGATAGATAGATAGATAGATAGATAGATAGATAGATGTAATGTATATTTCTGTAAACTGATATTGATACTTTGTGATTTAAGAATTACGTAGGCCTACCTGTTTAAACTGTATATCCTTTAGATGGCAGCAAACTCTGCCATCAAAGGTAAAACAAAGGTATTGTGTCATTATGTAATCTTAGCTGTATAATACACTTAACGTCCATTATGTCTTCATGGTTTAGGATAATGTACACAATTATTTTAACGTTCTAGCAAAAAATGAAAGCCCCCAAATGTCTTTCATGATGTTAATAAGCAGAAGCTTTTATCCTAAGTGATTGCATTCGCAAGTCGTAGTCAAACCTACTGTAAATTGTAAAAACTATAAGTTTTCTTAAGCAAGGATCATTACAAATTAAGTTTATTATAGTAATCAACTAATTTAAATCATTTGGATGAACAATAATTACATTAACATGACTACTATTAGAATGAAGTTCAAATGACTGCTGCTTAATGTTGGTCTGTGCACTTTTATTTATACAATCAACAGCATGTACAGCGTTCCTTAAAAGCTCTATAAAGGCGTCTCAAACTGCCATCTCGCGTTCCTAGCACTCGTCTCGTACTGGTAGTGATCATTGATGTGTGCTGGCGATAGCAGTGGTCGTGTAGGAGTATGGACTCAGGAGCAGGGCCAAGGTATAGTGGCGATGACCCTCGCCATGGGCCTCAAACACCACCTAAACACAGAGAAACAAAGACACAGAGGAAAGCCCCATACTTATCAGTTAGGAAACATGAACCCACCCATTAAACCCACGGAAAGAGATTCCTCTGATTCAGCAAGTGACTTTTGGCCAAGCTGTTCTGAGAACTATTTTAACATTCTGCTTGGGGAGAACAGGGGACGGTAGTATCGTAAACAAGGTTGTACTTCAAACATGTTTCATCTGTACTGATAGTTCACTGACCTCCAGCCTGCCTTATTTAAATATGCAGTGAGTAATCTATAGATTACTCACTCCATTTTCCTCCATTTCCATTTCATGAAAACAAGCTTGAGTCATATCTGATATCACTCGCATCAGAACGGTTAGATTATCTGTGCAGATACTTTTGTTTTCCCAAATTTCCTAAACTATGAATCACTAACTGCTGATTTCTTGAACCTTGCCAGTTACGTCTTGCCTAGGGAAATGAACTCCAGGCCAATGAACAAGCAGTCCCTGGCCAACGAACAAAAGATTAAGCCAGATGCAGTTAGTCATGGAATTAGCACTTGCTAACTGCATGACTGCTCACTAGCAGCATCTTAAGTGCGTGCATGATAAAACTGGCTATTCCCATGGAACTGGTTTATTGAGCAATGTGTTTGCCCTAACGTTAACCCTAACCCTTAACCCCCTAACCCTATGTACAATCTGTACCATATGAGTGGAATTCAGAGATTTAGTCATTGATACACAGTTTACCATTCAATGTACTCTTTAAATTGTTTCCTTTTTGTTGAATATCTTGTAAACCTTGAATAGTCATACTCACGTCCGCCATTTCATGAAAGGGTGTTGAGCCCTGAGCCTTCCAGTAAGCTTTGGTGTCAAAGTCAACCCGATACACACCGGCAGGGAACTGCTGCTCCGCGATGAGATTATGAACCTCCCCGGTCGCATCTGTCACTCTACAAAAACATGTGTCCTGATAAAAATCTTGTATTTTATATAATTTTACTTAACAAGAAATACTTAACAGGAACTTAATACGAAGAACACATCTTAAATGTTTGCTACCATCTACAGGTTTAAAATAATCAAGGTACTTAATCATCATTGTAAAATGTGGATGGAAAATCTGTGAATCCTATGTACATTTTATAAACTTTATATATAAACTACATCAATTATTTTCTAACGACTAGAAGCCAGATACTGCATCTTAATGCAATCTTATAAACAAACCCTCAAAATGTACTAACCACACAGCCAAGGCTGGTGGAATTTTCTTGAGGTCAGCTCAAAACAAAACATAAAACAGAACAGTAGAATACAACATACAACTCCATACAGAGACAGACATGATAACACATGTAACTATATATAAAGTGCAGTGCATGTTGTATGGAATGTATGTGGATGGAAGAAGGTTTTGTGAATTTAGTGTCCACATTGCAGTGGTGAAGAAGCTGTTTTTGAAGTGGGATGTTCGGGTGGATATGGACTTCATCCTCATCTCCTGTGTGTCTATAAAATGTCTAAAAGAAGTTACATACTACTACATAAAAATCTGCCTAGATGTCGATAGCCATTCTGTGTAATAGCAACAAACTAAAGTAGTCTAGAACAAGTCTTTCAATGCCTACCCATTGGCAACATGTGTCCACTCGCCATCAGGGCCTTTCTTGGACAACTTGAGTGCCACAGAGGCAGCTGGAGTGCCTTTGACTGCATCCAGAATCTTCACCATGAGAGGGCACTTGGTATCTGACTCTCCATGCTTATCCTGGTCCACCAAACAAAACAACTCATACAGTGCATTTGGAAAGCATTCAGACCTGTTAACTTACCAAATGTTTTTCATGACTTAACATAACATATTTATATTATCCATTGACTATCCATTCATTCTTCTTTGTTCTCTTTTGGAGAAGCACAAAACTCTCTGTAGTGCATGTCAAGACTAAAACCCTTCACCCAACTTGATGACCTTGAAAACCTTTAATGCAGCAGAATAACTAGCTAAATAATTTAATTAGCTTTTATTTATGATTCATTATATTGGATGTGCTGTGACAAGATAAAGCCTTCAGGCTGATGCTAAACCCAAACAAGTTCCTCAGCATTAAGCGAAACCACAAAAACGGTGGGTAGCAATCACAATAGAGTGATTACGGTCTCAATAAAAGTTAAAGACTCAATAATACCAGGGCTTCATTTAATAAGCCATTTTAAGCTAATTTCAGTCACAGGTGGCCCACTAAGCAGAATTTAAAGAATTTCTTAAAAATATTGTATACATCATTTACACAAATAGGATTTTTACAATATTGAATTCCAGGATTGAGTTACAATGTTACTATTTAATGGTTTAAATACTGTAATATGAGATATGAGAGGTCGGGGTGGACTTTTAATGGATTGTGGGTTCCACTGCACACAGTAATAGAAGTCTCTTGGCATTGGTTGAAACCTCAGGCTCTCTGAGTAGCTTCTCACATGTCCTCATCCCAGTCCAGTGAACTCTTTTGAGGGGTGCATTGCAAAATGATCACCGTTCCTTGAATATATAAAGTGTTGTCATAGTGTTATAAGACATGTAGAAACACTAACTCTGTGTTTTTGTACAGTAGGCCTGTACATTTCTAATGTGTGGGAGAGACATTTTAAGATGTCAATGTTTCATATACTACCAGATACTGTGGTATTCTTTGTAAAGTTACAGGTATACTGTGTTCATTTGTTTAAATATACATTTGTATTGTGTTTGTCATTATATTGTAAATTGAGTTTTATGTCACTATTGCAACATTGAAGTTAGTATCTTATCATATATTTAAAGGTGCTGTAGATTTAAGAGCTATAATTTGAGTGTAATTAGTTAGAAATGCCACAGCCACAGAATTTGTGTTTCAAGTGTACTCGCTCCCGGCTCATTCCTGACAAATCGGGGCATCTCTTCTCTAATTGGTTTGGGGAATCCATCTTGCCTGTCAATCACAGGTGTGTAACTGCAACACTTCTCAATGGCGGAGAGCAGAGAACGAGGGGACGTTTTTTTGGTTCCACCCCAAAAACGACTTGGCAGGAAAAAGATGCGAGCCCCCACCTGTGCAAAATAAAACGCTGGATGAAACGCCCACTCATGAAGTTGACGGCGAAGCCTGCGGTCCACAGAACCGCTATCCAAACCCAGCTTTGCCAGATAGAAGCACTTAGCTGGAAGCGAGGGAAATCATAGCAGCAATGTGAAACATAACTGTGTTCTGTCTGTATATATTATATACAATAGGCCTATATTAAGTAGGCCTATACCAAATAAATGAAATGTCTCTCAAACGAATGTCTCTGAAATTGTACTGTAACATATAGGTCCAGCACTAAATACAATAACTGTGCGTTCTTGTGTCTGAGATGCATCGTGAGTAAGTTAACAGCTTGATTCGTTATTAGTCGTTTGTTCCTATAACTATGTAGGTCGTATTAAAAAGGTTAATGAAGGTTTAGATAGATGTGCACCACGGTGACTTTAGTTTGACGATATTCGCTTGCAAAACTACATAGCTTGTTGAAAAAGGACAGTGAAGGACACTGAATTCTTCACCGTGGATATAATTATGTGTGTTCCGTCTGCCTGAAACAAACCAAATATATGAAATGTCTTAAATGAATCAATCCAATTGTATGATAGGCTATGATAGAATTATTCGTTATGTATAATGTAGACATGCTTGCTTGGCTAAATAGGCTACACCGCGTGACTTGTTACTCATTGTAACTGATAGGCGTATGTGACTCAATGAATAGATACATCTTCCATGGTCCGCGGGGTGGAACAAAGGCGGGCGCGGACCAAGGCGGAGCTGGGTTGGGGGTGTCCTCACAGGGGTCGGCCCTCGGGCGCGTGGACCATCGAAGCACTGGTAGTTGCACGGTCGTAGCACTCTTGCACGTTTCAGCCCTCGCACAGGTGGGTGGTGCGCACCCTTTTTTGGGGTTTCGTTTCAAAATTAATTTCAATCTCTCTTCGCTCTTTTCTGCTCTCTCTCTTTGCCACTGCCGAATCTTACCTACAGCACCTTTAATTATATAATATTAATTATATTTTTATTTGTACACTGTTCTTTGTACAGCATTGTAATTCCCAGTGAGCTATTTTGAGCGTATCATTGGTGACGTGTGGGTGACATGTTAAGGCA
>OMNR01099299.1:0-14800 GCA_900303205.1 Mora moro
CATGCTCTCAATGTCTCTCTCTCTCTCTCTTTATACCTCTCTCTCTCTCTCTCTCTCTCTCTCTCTCTCTCTCTCTCTCTCTCTCTCTCTCTCTCTCTCTCTCCCCCCCCCCTCTCTCTTTCCCCCTCTCTCTCCCCCCCCTGTCTGTCTGTCTGTCTGTCTCTCTCTCAGTGGACACTATATAGTACACTATATAGTGCACTATTTATCTGACGCGTGTCCGGTGTCACCAGACTGAGAACCGCTATGCATCATGGGATATAGTGAGAGAATAAGCACTACTTTCATGTTTCATTATGGGTATTAAGTAGGGAAGCAGATCTGTACACTCACACAGCACTACAAAATGGTGACCACCTCAGTAGTGCACTATATAGGGAGCTACATAGGGAACTACATAGGCTCCCAGCTCAGAGGGGCTTCATCTCAGCTCAGAGGGGCTTCATCTCAGCTCAGAGGGGCTTCATCTCAGCTCAGAGGGGCTTCATCTCAGCTCAGAGGGGCTTCATCTCAGCTCAGAGGGGCTTCATCTCAGCTCAGAGGGGCTTCATCTCAGCTCAGAGGGGCTTCATCTCAGCTCAGAGGGGCTTCATCTCAGCTCAGAGGGGCTTCATCTCAGCTCAGAGGGGCTTCATCTCAGCTGGTTGCGGACGTTTCGCTTTGAGCTTCGTACTTATTTTTGTTGTTCCCGTCGATCCAAAACAACATTAAATATTCTAAATAACAAAGTGTCCGTGGGGAAGGCGATGTGTTCAGACACAGGGAGAGGTCAGGGAGAGGTCAGGGAGAGGTCAGGGAGAGGTCAGCCATGCTTAGCTGCTGTATCAGCAGTGTTTTTAATCAAACTACATGGATCTTATATTTTTCACCTGTATACTTTTATTGTGTTTTGGTTTGTTGGACATGCTGTGCTGTTGTAAAGTGCAGATTTTACTGGGACTGGAATATATCTGATTGTTAAACTCTGTGATACTACCACATGGTCACACGTGGTGACAACAGTGAGGGAGAGAGCCAAAGAATGAGTGAGTGTATTATAGTGTGAGTGAGCAAGATAATGAGTGAGTGAGTGAGAGGCTGAGTGTGAGTGAATGAGAGAGGGAGACCTTATTGTGTTCATCCCCAAGGTCCTGGTTGGCGGTATTCTTCGCTCCCTAGTTGGTATCGAGGTGTCTCTCAGTATCTCGGGCCCCTGCCCTCGGGTTCGGTCCCTGGCCCTCTAGAGGTGGTCTCACGTGGGCCTGTGAATCCAGAACACAAAGTAAGAGATGAACAGAAAATAACAAGAGAGATCAAGCCCAAGAGGCTGCAGGCCCTGACTGCTAATAACAACCCGAGCGCAGCAAAGTGTTTAGTGAATAAAAGTGTTTTCTTTTCTAACTGGATGGAGGTGAAGGCAGTCAGGAGTCGCGAGGGCTCGGTGGCTCGGCTCGCGAGGGTAATTACACTTATCAGCAACCAGAAGTACGGCGAGATACAGCTCTTACCTGTTTTAATGAGCTGCCCTGTGGAGAGCATGACTCGGCGTGTTTTTCAGTGTTTTGTTTTCTGTCTTCCTGTGAGCCGTTCTTCTGTTTGTTTGTCCGTTCTTTCATGCTTTCTCATTCTTTCTTTTGTTCCTTTGTTTGTTTGCTCTTTCGTTAGTTTGGTTCTTTCTCTCCTTACGTCCTTGGTTCGTATTGGTTCTCCTTTCTCTTTCTGTCTTTCTTTTAATTCTAACATTTATTTGCTATTTTGGCTATTTAATCCAAACGTCTGCACAGCGTGGTGGAGGTGTTAGGAGTACTGCTGTAGACACAGAGAAGGTGTGGATGCTTTGGGACAGATGTAGATGGACAGCTGAGCTCAGAGAGTCAAAGAGATGAGGTGGCAATGATGTCATCATCTCACTTAATCACAGGCAGAAGGTCCTGGCGGTCCTGTTAGACGTTGTCCAGGTGAGGCTGCTTCAACCAGACCCAGAGTCTGACCAGCCTGACTGGGGCCAGGTGAGGCTGCTTCAACCAGACCCAGAGTCTGACCAGCCTGACTGGGGCCAGGTGAGGCTGCTTCAACCAGACCCAGAGTCTGACCAGCCTGACTGGGGCCAGGTGAGGCTGCTTCAACCAGACCCAGAGTCTGACCAGCCTGACTGGGGCCAGGTGAGGCTGCTTCAACCAGCCCCCAACCACACGCCACAAATACCAAGTTTTCATTTGTCTCCACCACAAAAGGTGTAATTTATTACGTAGAATGAAAAAGTTGAAAGATAATCGGAAAGATAATTTGTACGTGCTTTTATTGTGTGGCACTTTTCCAAGAATGCTAGCAAACTCATTCAACGTACAGTTTATGTGGGGATGGAGGTGGTGGTGGATAAATAATATAGAATAATATATAATATATAATAAGTTCTTATTAGTGAAAGAGTTAGGCATTATGTATGTTCAATATATATTATATTTCGGCAGCTAAACCATTTAGAATACTCCATCAAACTGTTGTAGTTATGTATATTTTTTGTAGTTCTTTGAATATTTTATGTAGAGCTACAATAATAACAAGATATAAGAATAAAATAAGAATATAAGAATATAATATGGATTTAACAATTCTCAGATCTCGTTAACTCTTTTACTTTTCTGTAATTCTGCTGCTGAGACATTTCCTGTCTGTCATGAAAACCAGTTTATAGAACCAATTTACTAAGTATGACTGGAAGCTATTATTATGCTCATGAGCAAGTGATTACGTCACATTTTAATTGTTTAGGTTTGTTTACTTTCACATACCTTCCATCTGTACTGGAAGTCAAACACTCAGCGTTCCTGGCCTGGATCGACTTCCTCCTGAAGTCTCCGGGCATCTCTGATTGGCTACTGACACCGGGTCTCTGTTCTGATTGGGTGCGTCTAGAGGAGGTTCCAGCGGCCCCCCGTGTGGCCTGCCTGCCCCGGGGGGGGTCTCCCCAGGGTCTGGACAGGGTGGAGCTGGAGGAGGGGGTCCAGGCCTGGCCGGCCTGGTTCTCCATCTGACAGAAGACAGAGCGGGCGGTGCTGAAAGCCACCATGGGTACAATCTCCTCGCTGTCGTTGTCCCCGGCCGGCACCACCGTCCTGGGGGAGCTCGGCCGCCACGAAGGCAACGTCCTGGGGGGGCTCGGCCGCCGCGATGCCACCATCCTGGGGGGGCTCGGGAGCCGGTGGTGCACGGAGGGACACGACGGAGGTAGGCGCACCCTGGAGACTGGCGGTGCCGTTACAGGCGGGGTGCACTGGGCCAGCTCAGCCTCATGAAGGTCGGCTTCGTGGAGGTGGTACGGAGGCCCTGCATCCAGCTGACGGAGGTGGTGGTGTCTCCTGGCGGGAGAACCAGCCATGCTGCGCAGGTGGATGATCTTCCGAGCCTGCTGGTACAGAGCGGCAGCCTTCTTGCTCTCCTGATCTACGGCATCGTCCAGGTCTTGCTCCGGGTCTGGTTTGACGGCGCCGGCAGACGTGGCCAAATTCTGACTCACACTGGCCCGGTTTGGAAGTACGGAGACGTTCTGCACGGACCCCCTTAGCCGTTGGGACAGCCTAGTCCTCGGGTATGTGACAGGTCGTCCCAGGTCCCTCTGGTTCCCCTCAGTGCTCTGGAAGGAGTCGTCCATCAGAACCTCTGGTGGGGGAGGCGGTAGGCTGTCCACGTCCAGGTCATCCCTGCTGTCTGGCCAGCTGTTGTTGTTGTTGTTGCCGTTGGTGGTCTTCTCTGCAGTTCCGATGTCAGGCAGAATGAGGGCACCACTCCTCCTGGGCCTCTTGATGTGAGGCGGGATGTTGGCCAGTTGCTGACCCGGCCGCCCATCCACCCCTTGGCTGAACGTGTTGATCAGCCGCCTTACAGAGTTGCGTCCTGGGGGACGAGGAGCGAACCCTGCCTCTGGTAGACCACCAGGAAGCTGCCAGTCCCCCAAGGGCCCTTTAGCAGCACCCCTATCCGCCCTGGAGCCACTTAGAGAACGCTGTCGCGGTCCCCTGTACGTGTTACAGTAAGGCTCAGTTGATCCACCTTCTCCTCGGTTTCTTCTCCTGATCCTCATTCGCTGGTCCAAGTCTCTTTGGCCCTGTTGCAGCTCCGTGATTGGGTCAGAACCACTGGTGGATGGAAAGCGCTGTGGTTTGGTGGAGGTGACAGCGGTCAGGGGTCGCCTGTGCTGGAGGTGTTCGGATGCCACGTTGGCCGACGGTCGGCTTGGATCTGGGGGTGAAGAATTGGACCGCTTCCTCCCTGGCCTGTCACATTCCGCCTCTTCATTCTCCTCCCCCTCCTCTTCTTCTTCAATCTCTTCATCGTCATCCTCCTCCTCCTCTTCCTCCTCCTCTTCCCCACCTTCATTAAGGCCCCCGTGGTTTTGGAAAGGATTGGGGGGACTGTCGAGCAAGGCTCGGACGTTTCCCCCGGACCCACAGCTCCCTGACCCAGTGCTGCCCCGGTGGTGGTGGCGGTGCCTCTCGGATCCTGCCAGGGACTCGTTCTCTCCGCCGATGCCGCTGTCCTCGCTGTGCAGGGTGATGTCGTCGCCGTGGGAATCCCTCGCAGATGCCTGCTCCACGTGCAACAACACCTGCACCAACCGCCCCTCCGCCGCTTGCTTGGCACGCAGCTTGTCCGACAGCAGCCTGGAGACGGAGGCGAAGTATTCCGCCTTCTCCTCCAGGGTGGCGTTCCCCATGGCCTGGAAGGATCTGCCCACCAGCCTCATCTTCTCTGTGGAATGCTGGAGCAGCTGCTGCAGGAGATCCGGAGGGTCTCCTGCGGGAGGGTGGGTCGTGTCGGCGTCAGGTTTGACGGGCGTGACGTACGGGCCGGTGGTCTTGCGAGTCGCGGGCCAGGCCATGTAGTCGCCGTGCTCCCTCATCATCAGCTCGCCTTCCTCGGCCATCTCCTCCAGGGCCTGGTTGATCTCCTCGAAGCGCAGTACCAGAATGCTCATCATGGGCTGGAGGGATAAGTGTGTCTGGGCGGCCTGGTCCAACAGGCTCAGCAGGGTGTCGTACTTGGAGATGTTGGGGTTGAGGTATGCGTAGGCCGCCTGGTGGGCTCGAACCATGTGCGGTGGCAGGTCCACCTTCGTCCCGACGGAGGCCTTCGTCGGCTTTTCTGTCTGTCGTCTCTTCTCCACGCTTTTAGGCTTTCTTTTCTTTCCGGTCTTCGCTGGTGTGGAATCGGTTAGAATCTCCTTACCTGCGTTTTCTTCTGGTGGCGAAGCGTCCATTTCTGCAACACTCTCCGTGGTTCGGACGACCCCCGCGTCAGGGTCGGGCAGAGACGGCGGTTCAGCTTCTTTGGAAGTTTCTTGTGTCGAAAGTAACACAACGTCTCGCGCGAGGGGTAGTACAACCTCTTCAACATGTGTGTCCGTCTGTAAGCATGGCTTCTCCTCCGTTTGTTTCAGATCTTCTCCCACTTCTCCAGCCTGAGGAGCCTGTTTGTCCTCGGACCCCGGGTATAGCTTTCCCTTGGAGGGAGAGCTGCCCATTCTCACTTCCAAATGACTCCGAAAAGGAAAACTTGAAAAGCTAAAATCTCCGAACACCGAAACTCGGGTGTTGGTGATTACTGGCACCTTGGTAGCTAGCTTAGCTAGCTAGGGTTATATCAGTTGACAATATTCCACAAACGATATTCACTCGCCGTCCAGTCGTCTCTCGCCGACCCCAGAGGTGTGTTTATGACCCGTTGTGCTATAGTTGTTGTGGGCCCCTGGGAGCCTGGGAGGTTTCGAGAAGCTGTCCAGTGTTCTGGTGGTGCCCACACAGAACCCTCGGCAGGGAGAGGGCAGCTCATAGGATAAGACGGATAGAAGACACACACATGCTCACACTAAGTCCATCAGCGCACGCACGCACGCACGCACGCACGCACGCACGCACGCACGCACGCACGCATGCACGCACACACACACACACACACACACACACACGGATATCTTTCATCAACATAGCACAAGTACTCCTGTAAACTGATTTGAGAGAATATACTGTATGTAATATATTATAGTATAATATAGTATAATATAGTATAATAGTATGTAACAAGTTAATATTTCTTTTTGGCATGATGTTGAGCGCACACAACAGTATGTTTCTGTCTATTTTTCAACTTTTTTACTTTCTTTTTTCTTGTTTATGCTGCCATTATGTCTGCCCATTTCGGCACCTATTGCACTAACTAACCATCGCCGGAAGGAGGGAGCCCTCTTCTGTGTTCCTTCTCAAGGTTCCTTCCTTGAGATTTAGGGGATTTTAGAGTTTTTCCTTTGTCGTATAACGTGGCCTGTTAAGCCCTTTGAGACCGTAACTGTGATTACAGGCAGCTATACAACCGCAATGGACTTGACCTGACTGTTGCTTCTCCTGTTAGCTATGTGTTCCACAGTGCCGGGATATTCCCGGACCCTGCCTACAACAACAGAGTGAAGTATCTTGGGCAGCCCGGGACTAAAAACTGCTCACTGCAAATCTCTGGGGTGAGCAGGTCAGACGGTGGAGCCTACGTGTTCTACGTCATCACCAGCCACCCCACACAGAAGATGCCACCGCAGCCTGGTGTTCTCCTCTTAGTCGTGGGTAGGCCTGGGGTTTATTACATTAATAACAGATTGAATCAAACAGTCAAAAGACATTTGATTTAGACAGGGTTTGCCTGGTCTAGCCACTTCCTTTATCCAGCCGCTGGTACTACCCTTTATTTAGTCTCGGTGGAACTGAAACTGAAACTTACCTATGTGTGAGGTATTTTAGTGTGAGGTATAAACATCACGAAGCGTTATCCTTGTTCGTATTTATGATCGAAGGAACAATGTAAGAACAATTGAACCAACAAGTTAATTAAAGCATGTATTCAAATGTCGCCAATGTCAATGTTGCAGTTTCGCAGTAAGAGGCATTGGCTTGGGCCCAGACATTTGCAACAATCCATTTCTAAATCCTTATGCCCACTAGACTCTCCTGATGCCGTCACAGCATCTGTGAGTCCCGGTGGGGTGGTCACGGAGGGAGACTCTGTGTGTCTGGCCTGCTGCAGCCCTGCAGCTGGCCCAGCGGGGCGGTACCACTGGTTCATGGATCATGCCAGGAATAGCACCACCGACCGGGGATATCCCGGCCAGGTCTGGACCATGGATGAAGCCCAAGCCAATGCCAGTGGCACCTACTTCTGTCAGGTTCACACCGCCAAGGGCTTGAGAAACTCGACAACCATAACAATTGATGTGCAATGTAAGTGACAGCGTTGACTTTGAAAGTCACATTAGTTTCATGGGTGTCATTCTTTTCAGGTTTTTTGGCCATCCAAAGAAATGTGGAGAATATGTAAAGAAGGTGTGATAAGAACAGACACAGAGTACTTTATTAATCTCGGGGGAAATTGGTACTGTCACTGTCACTCTGCTAATAATAATAATAAAAATAAGAATAAGAATAAGAATAAGAATAACAATAATAATAAAAATAGAGAACAGAAATATAATAACAAAAAATATATAAACACAAAAAGTAAAGCAAAAATACTTTTAAATATACAAATGTGAAAAGGCACAATTTTACATGAAAGTTTGACTTTTGGTTTTGGTCAAATGTTTATTGTCTGTGTTTAACCCTGTAGTGATAGCATTGGGTTCCCCCCATTAGATCCACCTCATAACACAGCTGTGACGGTCCTCCGTAATGGAAGTCTGGCGAAGGGCGCAGTCTTGACCTGCAGCAGCGACGCCAACCCTCCTGTTCATACGTACACCTGGTACCAAGGTCCCGGGTGTCTGCCCACAGCAGATAGGAAGATGGAGCCCCTGGCTACACCCATAGGGATGGACCAGACACTTCACACAAACACCACCACCGGGGGGAAGTACTGCTGCGTGGCTAGGAATAACCTTGGTTCACACAAATACACCCTGATGCCCTCCACAGATGCAAAAGGTGGGTGCATGTCGTGACAAAACCATAGCAAGGTTTGTCAGGGGCACCGCGAGGGGCTGGGGCCGGGGTGGCCAACTGCCCCCGCAAAAATGTCATTGGTCACCTCGAGTGCCACCCACACTAAATGCGACATTAATAAAATAAGTTAATTAGAAGATACAGTGTTGTGGTCCGATGCCTGCGTTTATCTGTGCCACTCCCCTGTGGCTACCCGTACTAAACAAGGACACAGGACTGGTCAGAGGGCTGGTGGATCTGGTGCCCGGTGTCGGCTGCTTCTCTCTCTTTCATTTAATGATTTGACAATGTATTTGAGGAAATGGACAGATCAAGAAAAGATGATTTGTTTGGACTTGTAGGAGCCATATGAGTATTTCTGTTTATATTGGTGTCTATTATAGTATTGATATTGCACACTGAGTCATCACTGGAGGTGGTGGGTGTGTCACTGGGTTTCAGGGTAATGTTATTGGTTATTTTTAATTGCACACGGTTTGACAGCAGGTACTGAGCTACGGAGCAATATTTTCTGTTGACCGCCAACTCATATCAAGCAAGAATCGATTGTTTTAGAAATATAGATCGCATTTGGTTGTGATTATATGATTATTATCAGGCCGATTATTATTTCAATCTGAAATATCTGCAAGATTGGCAACTAGTGCCGTGTTTTGGTTAAACCAAAAAGTGGACCTGCGTTACAGCTAGCATAACATGTTAGTTATGAAACACCTACTGATCACAGTGTGTTATACCCCTTAAAGTTGTAAATAATGTAATAATATCGATATACCGTAATCATATATAAATAGTTGTATGTAAAAAAAAGAAATCCAAGGTTTACAGTCTGAGAGGACGAACAATTCTTAATAAGTCCAAGCAAGCTAACTGCTGGGTCTAAGTGAAGGATCTTGGATTCAACAACCTTTTGATAGGCCCCTGTCCAGACTTATTCCACTCACACCATAAACAACCGGCCGGCAGAGACACTTACCAGAGATGAATGTGCTTATCCTGCGATTAGTTTTTGTTTATCACCAATGAGGGCCGACAAATTGACAAAAAACGCCTTCAACTCGTTTCCCTTGAAAAAAGATAGCACAAAAAGCACATTCAAATATTATAATATTCAAAAGACATTGAGTTCTAATGCTACGACAAGCTGTGTATATGTACTGCCATGATGTGAATGTGATTGTGCTCTCTGTTCTTTTGATGTTTCATAGTAGACACCCGGGTGTCCTCAAGAGGACAGAAATCATTAATTGTTGCAACGACTACCGTCACTATACTCATAGTTGTTGGCATTGTTGCCTTCGCACTGAGACGGTACGTATGAGGCCTAATTATCATACACTAATATAACATCTCTATTATCAAATATAATATAAAAAAAAGATTTGAAGAATATAATATCTGCTTTTCCCCATTTTTGTTCAGGAGACTGAAGGCCTCTTCAGTGTCCCAGTCCTATGCCCTTACAGAGACCAGCATTCCAGTGTCTTAACACCACGAGACAACATACAGGGTGTGCTGAAGTCCTTGCCATCACAAAATGCAAACAAGGAATTTGCTGCGGAAATGCAAGATAAAAAAAACAAGTTATACCTATACCTATACCTATATATCGTCATTGTGCATATAGACATATTTGCTGTATATTTTTGTTGGTTTTATTATATTTTACTGTCCTGTTCTTTCTGCTGTGATGCCCGAATGTAATGTTACTCCAATGGTTATGTTAAACAGGAATCCCAGAGAGTGAATGGCGTCTCGTTTGGGTGATGCCGGGAATGAGTGCTTAGAGCTACCCCCCACGTGTTGCGATTCTAGCCTTGAGTGTGATGTTCAAATAAATGAATGACTTCAATAACTACTATTTAAGTGTAGTTCATATCTATGACGCTTGGAATGAACTGTCCAGCGTGATATGGCAAGACCGGACGCAAGGCAGAGCCCAAGGGCATCTCAGGGTGGAAGGTTGAAAACCAGCAGGACAGTGACTTTGTTTATACTGAATAACCTCTTTCTGAATGTGTGTTTATGTGCCGTATTAATAAGGAATGTTCCAACACAAGTGTGATGTTTACTAACAGGAGCTTAGGTACAAACTATTGCATTAATCAGACATACATTCTAGTTCTATATGACAATAATTAGAATGAATAATCAATCATTTTAAATAATATTATGTTTGTTTCATTTTTTTCAGGTTTAGTTTTATATGCTTCATGTCATCTTTTTTTGTTAATTGTACGCATATACCAAATATAATAAACACATTTTTTGATTTTGATATTGATTTGGCGAAACCTCTCATATTGGCAACAGGTGAACCATTTTTGCATGAGCCAATCCAATCTCAAGGGATACAATCTTAAACCAATGAAGTACACTGTACCACTAACAATGAGCAAAATATGAATAAAGGCATCTGTACCATATGTACAGTCACTATGTATTATTCATGTATTCATCTGAATGTATCTTCCATGTATGCATGTATGTAACATATCCATAAATATTTTGGTTGCAATGGGCAACCATGTTGGCCATGACAGAAGTCTGACTTGCACGTGTTTTGGTGTGGAGACAGTGTTGGAATTCTGGGGGAGCCAGGGGGGGCTGAGCTCCCATTCTCCCCTCTCCATCCCTCGTTCTGCTACTTCATTTGTATCATTTAAATGTTTTAATGTGACTTTTTAATGATATCTCTTGTATTTATTGTCATTGCCAAGTGTCTTTGAGTCTCTAGAAAAGCACTATATAAACCAAATGTATTATTATAATTATACATTTGACAGAAAGCATAGGTTGTTTTGGATTGGATGTGACTTAGATATGAATACATATAAATAGAATATACAAATCATAAGTGTGTGCGCGCGCATGCGCGCGCGCCTGTGTGTGTGTGTGTGTGTGTGTGTGTGTGTGTGTGTGTGTGAGAAAATAGGCCTTTGTTGTGTCAGTATGCATTTCAGTATGCAACACTTGAGGGCACACATATTTTGCAATTACTTAGATTATAGACAGGACACATTTGCATACAGTCGATTACACGATCACACGAGATGGAGTGATGTTGTACTGAGTATCAGCACAGCTGTAATGTAATATGTAATGTATGTATGTAATAATGTAATTCGGTTGTAGGCAGGAGGCCACATGCCAAGTGCCAAGTTCTACAAGCGCCATTTATTAGTTAACTAATCAACAGATTAGGATTTGTTTATTTATTCAATCATTTGTTTGGCTCCGCCAACACAAATAGTTCTGCAACTGGACTGGGACTGGACTGTTGTCAAGCATTTTCCGGTACATTAACTTGGCTTTGTGTAGGCCTACAGTACGTTACCATTGTATCATGTACATTTATCTGTATATGTGTCCATTTATTGTGCAACCAGTGAAATAAGAGTATTTATATCAGTACTCATGGAATGCCTCTTGTCCAATCAAATTACTTAGAACTAACTGTTACATAAGAGTGTAAATATTGTTCCCTGCATCTTCTTTATAATCCTGTAAGTCTGAGCAGGCTACTAGATGTCCATCTCTGAACACAGACATGTCAGCTTGTTGGTGTGCTGAATGCATCATATGTATCCAGACTAGAGCTTAGATCGGGCCCAAAAAAACAAGCCCGACCCGAGCCTGTGCACGTTCAGAAAGAAATCTGTTCAGAATTACGCACACAATCTTAATGAATAGCGCAACACAGAAGAGAAACTGCATGTTTATAAGGATCCCAAATAACAAGGATTACACTGCAATACAATGCTGAGGAAAGTGTGAGAAAGACAGGATCTGGTGCAGGTGCGTGATTAGTTTCCATTGTTTTTATCTACCAGACGAGGCATCTCCGTTCTGGAAGACAAACAACTGCTACATGAATATAGGATTATCTTTTCAATTGGAAAGTCAGACCAGGCTCTGGACATGCAGATGTGTGGGGCGCACAGGTCTAGAAGATAGCATTGTGGAAAACCTGCTGAGATCATCCTGAAAACAAAGCTGAAGTTGTGGGCAAACAACTGTGTTTCTTAAAATCATTGCACTGGCTGAGATTCTTGGAGAAAATAAGGACACTCTATATATGAAGTTTTCTCCGTATTGGCCCCGGCAGAAAATCCTCCACATCAGGCTACGGCCCCCATAATGATAATTTAGTCTTTTGATAATCTTTTTCCTCTGCCTTTTACTTCATTGATTGCATTTCGCTCCAGAAACCTTAAAAGCGGTATTAATTTGTCATGATTATATTGTGAAACAAAATGGATATATACATTGAACCTTTGGAATGCACTGTTTGGTGTGGCGGTAGCAATGCACCTAGTCTGTCAGAAATCCAAAGAAGAAGAAATGCGTCATTCCTGGGACACTCTAAAATTCTAAAGTTTTTATTGAAAGAACATCATCAAACAGTTACATAAAATAACACATAACAGCTCAGATAACTACACAACACAAAGACAATTCAAACAACATGCAAGCTATGTGGTTTCAGCGATAGGAGCGTCCACAGGAAACGTTGCATTCCAACAATTTTCTGGCGAGACCTGAAAGAATATAATAATATATAATAATATATTATAAAATATAATAATAATAATAATAATAATAATAATAATAATAATAATAATAATAATAATAATAATATCTAATAAACTAAACATCATATACATTGTATTCAGATTTACATTAATTCAGATGTAAAAATATTAAATCTAAGTTAAATCTAAGATGTAGATATAGAGTAGATAAAGTAGATGTAGCTATTTCCAGCTCTGAATGATATATCTCGAACTGTGTTTGTTGTAAAATAGAAAGAGAGAATGAGATGTGAAATACAGATACAGATGTCAGATGTCTTTCTTTTCATCGATGTATGCTATCATTTCATTATGCATTGGTAGACCTAAATTTCCTGATCTTCTACAGGTGCTTTTTCCTCATGAAATTCAAATCCTGTATTTTTCCAAACCCAACACCTTCAGCGAGAGACACAACCTTATGTTGTTGTCGTCGTTGTTTCTCCTTAATGAATGTGAAGACGAGCTGCAAGCAGAAGTTTGTATAAAAATCGAGGTCCACATGTTAAGGTGATACAGTCCAGGTGAGCTATGATTAACCCGAAAAAGCAATCCGTAGACCTACCTCACACAACACATGTCTGTGAATGTTTGAGGTGTAGCTCATTTTGTTGCGACACTATTCTCAGAAATGGCATTCAAATTGATATATCGGGCCTGAAGCACTATTTTGTCGGAAGGAGAGGATTACAATGGCTCCATCTAGTGGCGACCAAGTGGATCACCCCATATAATAATAGATAATAGATGGATAATACATTCAGGATAGAACCACCTCGACACCTGCAACTGGTTCATATGACCTGTCCATATGACTCAACCAGTTGAACACCATACAAACTGCTTGAACGTGCGATCATTATTACAGACGTCTTGCATATTGCTGTGTGGCTGCAGAGGAAAGACAGGAAAGTGGAAGTTTGTCCACAATGCTGTCCGGTAAGCCGGTTAGCGGCCCGGCCCAGAGAGGAATGTTTAAAGTTGTTGTGTTTGTTTTGTATTGTGAAAAAAGACCCTTATTGACTAGAGAGGATAACTCTTGTTTCATATGTGTGGGTATTATACAGTACCACTACAAGTGCATTCCGTTACAGTATGTTATTACAAACTAATTCCATGTCTTGTAGACTTCGGTAGATATTTTCTTAGGCTGTGTTGAAGTGTCATGAAACATATTCAGCGCCAGTAGCGCCCTCTAGTGCCTGTGCTTCGTTAAACAGCTGACTGGCTTGTCATTAAAATGCCAACATGGGAAGAATTCATTCATATGTAGTTATTTATAGGCATAATGAAACTGATTCCCATTCCCTGACGACACTCGTGGCGACTAACATTTTTGCTGGTCGATTTAAAGATGTTGAGAATAAATCAATTTGACAGAAAACAAACAGTTATTGTTCATCCGGATAGCTCATTCAATATCATGTAGACATCCTTTCTTACACATTTCTAGCAAGTATGTTCATTTGGAGGTTTTTTTATTTGTTTCTTTCTCGCCATGAGACGTCAACGTTCCGAATGACACAACAACCATTCATCATGAGCACGTGCATTTAGAATTCTGACGTAACAATGGTTTCAAACCTTATGTATTGGGGTGTGCGGACAATATCAGGCATTTGGAGATTACAAGTAGCAGAGAGAGCATCTATGTTGTAACTTGTTGATATAGTGGCGTGAGACAGTTAAGCGACATGGGTATGCTGCCAGCTCTGTAGTGTTTTCTTTGGATCCTCCGAGAGCTCTTCGCCTCAACATCGCCACCGTCCTTTGAGAGGACGCAAGAGACACGCAAGTTCAATACGAGCTCCGTTGTAAATCAAGTCGTCGAAAGCAAATGGTTAGTTTGAACATCACGAATGGAGATGAATCTGTCTCCTGCAGATGTATCTAGATATTGAGTTACATTAGAGCAATAGTCCTTATCAGTATTTTACTTTTATAAGCACACAAGCTGTACAGAAACATTCATTGAGGAATTGTTTATTTGAAATACAGACGTTACAGACGAATGTGTTGAAATTCTGGAGTATTTAATTTATTATTTTTTTATTTGAGGGGTTTCCAAAATGACACCATCTCAGCCCTATTCACCCTGTAAAACACAACTAGTCCAACCAAATAGATGAGAGAAGTGATTCATATCAACATGTAAAAAACAGAAGTAGCCTACAGTAACAGTAAATATTGCATTCTAACTGTGCTACTGTGTGGTATGCCAGCTGAACAGCCACTGAGGACAGGCATTGTGTGGAGAAGGCGGCCGGC
>OMNR01099320.1:0-11735 GCA_900303205.1 Mora moro
TCCTTGAAGTATCACACTCACAAGTCCCTGCCTGCTGAATATCTTTTTACTGAAAGACATGCGCTGAGTCCCGATCGCTACAGAGATGTATAAAGATATATAATGAGAATATGAGAAAATATTTTTGAGAAAAAAAAAAACGCTGAAACGCTGAACGGCTTTCGTTGGAAGCACATGTGACCGCTTCTGTCCGTCTGACTGACTGCATGTCTGTGATGGTGTCTGTAACTGTGTGACCAGGGACCAGGTTTCCTTTTCCGTATAATCTTATCTCATTTATATGGGACGGACCAAAAAGCAACGATCCCATTCGGCCAATGCCTTCGGAAGCTCAGAAACCTTAGTCTTAATTGGCCTGTTGTCGTGGTCATTAGACAGCAGCTGTGACCCCCAGCACCAGCCCTGTAGGGCGGGTGCGGACGGTGTTTGTATTGATAACCTGATAACCAATGCAATCAGTCTGTTGTTTGCACAGCCATGACGGGGTGCGGTTCAAATGATTAGGTTAGACCAATAAGGCAGCGGGAGAGAGGACCGTTGTAATATTTTATATTTTATTCGTGAAAACATTCGTCCACAGAGAGTAATATAAAGAATATAAAAAGAACACGAAGGAATGTTCACGTTCTCTTTCGGCTCTTATGTGAGTGTCTTGTGTCATGTGACATGTTTTTTTCCATGCTCGGCCGTTGCAATATCCTGGTGTCCCCCTTGTATCAACATGAACACGTTCTACCAACGGCTCCATCTCTGCTCTTAGTGGAAACTAAGTGGGTCTTTAATTCGGACCTCCATCATTGTAGTTCTCTGCCGGTGTATAAGATGTGCAACCGAATGACGTGTTTGCCTTGCTTTTACATGACCGTCGCTCACTGGACTCGCTTCACTTTGCTGGGATTCAATGTGCAAAGGCTAATATCATGTACTTATCGATCGATTGGTTTGTTGGTTTGTTGCTTTATTTTTGTGAAACCTGTCCCTGAGTAATGTTACTCTGTGTTGAACTGTATGACAGGAAGGAAAGAAAAAAACCACAAAAAAACGTAGCTTTATGGCATCGTCTGCTTCAACTAACCACTATTCATGACCCATTGAGTTACAGTTGGAACAATGCATAGGCCTCCGTGTCTCTTCTCTCCTCCACTGGACTAAATCAGATCTGACACGGGGGGAGGAGGAGAGTATTTATGATTCATGTCAGGATTATGCTTATCAGCATTCTCCTTTAAACAGCGTACAATCAATCAATATTGGCAGTCTCTGGTGATTTATAAGAACTTGTGTCAAATGTTACCCACAGCTACACGCGTCTTCTATGAATAATTGAAAAAATAATAATAATAATAAAATAAAAAAAGACACGAGAAACACAAATCATGTCTCTATCCTCTCTCCTCTATGTAGTTATCACTACATTTCCCCCACTGAATTTCTTCTGGACCACTCTGGAGCGTTTGTCAGACTTAGATTTAGCATAACAAGGCTTGTGTGACTCTGAGTTCTCGCTGCACTGCTCCCCTGTCATCTCTACTAATGCACAAGCAACACGATAAGAGACCAAAATGGCCGTCTTCATGAGTCAAGAATGTTACGAGAGTGCATGTTGGTATTTTGTCATGGCAACAACAAAAAAAAAAAGAAAAGGAAGTCCGAGTCACCTCACCAAGCGTATCTTCAATGTGTGAATAAATCTGTTGGTTTCGTCTGCTTCTCAGTGTTTTTAATCTACCACTGCAGCGCTGGTCAAGACAACAGTGAAATGGCTGATAAATTCAATGTGTATTTTAGTATGTATGTATCTATTTATTGGTTTTTCTGTGTATTTAATTGGTTTGGGCCTTGGTTCAGGCCTCAGTGTAAAGTTAGGAAAAACAAAAAGCCATATTGTTCTTTTTTTTAAAATATTTTGTATTTAAGAATTTTGTTGTTTTGGGTTGTTTCATTTGTGGAGAAGAATGAAATATGTTTTGTGTTCAAGGTTTACTTTTTGGTGTTTTGGGTTCATGTATGTTTCTGTGGCTGTGAAAAGAATAAAACTGATTCTAAAGAACCTGGCAGTGTTTTGTTGGCGGGTTATTTCACACACAGGCAACCTGTTTTGAAACCAAATGCAGGTGTCACATTCAATCATATGATATGAAATGTTATTAAAATGTTATTAAATTAAGTTATTACATATCTTAATGAAGTCTCATTTTCCCATCTGTTGAGATGGGTATAACATTTTTAGAGTTGTCATGTTATCAGGATCACAGCATCACTCTGGTCTTAAGTGGCCATTTGTAAAGAATGTTATTTATTGATGCATTTGCATAACCTCCAACACCAACATCATTCCTGATCAACGGAGCCATGGATAAAACACATCATAAGCTCATTCACTCACTCACTCACTCACTTGCTCATTTACATTCACTCTTTCTCTATCTCTCTCTTCCTCCATCAGACCGTGTGGTGGTGGGGTAGTGTCTGGTTGGTGAACCACTGGAGGACATCATGTTTGTTCTGCTGTAGCCAGTGGATGTTAGCTTTAGTCATTTCCAACGCCTGCTCCAGGGCCAGCTCAGCCGACCCGAATCCAGCCACAGAATTCTCCACCTTAAACTCTTTAAGCTGGTAGGCGAGAGATAGAGATAGAGATAGAGATAGAGAGACAGAGAGACAGAGAGAGACAGAGAGAGAGAGAGAGAAAGAGAGAGCACAAAATGAACCAGAGAGTTAGAGCAGGGGTTCTCAAACTTTTTGGAGCCAGGGACCCCTTACTGGGTAGAAATTTTTCCAAGGACCCCCTTATGATTGCAACACAGATTTCAGCCATGATTGCCATCCAACTTTTCAAATGTTAAGCAAATTAAACTAATGTGTGCTACCATGTGCTACGCCTGTTTCAATGCACAATGTGTCCGAGACTGTAGATAGGCTATGTAATTTTAATGATACAGCACAATTCAATAATTAAGCAATTAATTTGCAGACCCCCTGGCTATATGCCGTGGACCCCCAGGGGTCCGCGGACCCCACTTTGAGCGTTGCTGGGCTACAGCACGTGACTTACAGTTGTGTTCCTAACTGATAGGCCAATGTGATTTGATAAATACATCTTCCAAATGCAACAACAAGAATTCAAATGTAACATATTTCGGGCGTGGAGTACACATGTGTTTAATTAGCGGTGTTGGCCCTCGCTTCACTGTTCTTATATTATTTTAGTCACAATATCAAAGCTAACGTGCCAACGTGTCCATTACATGGTGGGCTCATGATTTGATATATCAGATATATATACAGGCTCCACGACAAACTGCTGACATTGATTCTGCTGTTAAAACCTGTGTCCGAAAGTCAACCGATTCATTAACATTAATTAATTAAAAACCTTCTATCAGCTATACTGGTGTCAGCCCTGGGCGAACGGGACGGTGCTAACTAGCTAAGGCTAGTGGAATAGGTTGGACTTATTTATGTTTTTTTCGTTCCCTATATGACAAAAAAAAGTATTGTACTTATACTTACTGTTAGTTCGGTGATGACTTCAAGCGCTCACATGTTAGCCAACAGTGTCAGGAGTGTCGACAGTTCAGACCGAGCGAGGAGTCCTTGACCTTGTGACGAGGGAAGTGGGCGGTGCAAAGGAAGGGTGACGCCCAGCTTCTCTGTGATTGGTTGTGGATGTTGCGCAGGTTCTCTGTGATTGGTTGTGGATGTTGTCTGTCAGACCGATATTCTGTTACTTCTGCATGACTTGGTCTACTGTGACATGATTTATTTTAAGAACGGCTTCTACACACCACGGATATTTATTATTATTATATAATGTTGTTGATGATGTATGAATTATAATAATATATTATGAGGGTGATTATTCTCAAGCCTTGAAGTTTGTTGTTGCTTGTAGCGAAGTAGCATAATAAGATCTCCGTAACTGTTAACATGTAGCCCTGTTACGTTTTCTTAATATATTTTATCATATTTTATCTATTTAACTTACTTATTTAAGCACCCTGATGTTAACTCTAGTGGTATTTCACCTGCTGTATTAATCATGTAATTTCTTAACATAGTCAGTCTACCACCTTATCATTAATAGACAATCATTGATTGTCTATTAATTCCCTGTTGTTTAACAAATAGGCTACTAATACTACTAATGATTTAGCATACCAATTACTAACATGCGTTTTCTCAGATTATAGATTAAAGGGCCCCTATTTTGCCACCAGGTGTGAGTGTCATTAGCCATTACAAGCCATTTCAAAGTTGTTATGTGACTAACATAGTGACATCATAAGTGGGAGTGTCCACCCGATGTATGATGACTAGATCAGTTTATCAGCCTACCCAGTGGACTGTACCAACTGGTAGGCTTATTTATCTTTGTGCTAAGTGGACACTCCCACTTGTGATGTCACTATATCACAATGACAATTTTAGTCACATGACAGTTTTGAAACAGCTTGTAATGGCTAATCACAATCACACCCGGTGGTAAAATAGAGGCCCTTTAAAGATCAGGTAAGAGGTGTGCTCATAATCCATAATCAATACTTATTTATTCAAACTGGATTGTGGAGATGGAAATGTGTCATGGTTGACCTCTTACTACGTATACCTACATGTAGTATCCTGAATAACAGGTGTGTCCCTTGTGACTCATTAATCACCATGGTAACTGCAGCCACATGTGTAATTAGCCCAAAGCCCAAGCTTTTAATTGTGCTATGCCAATGAGAGGTAAGGCTAGCATGTTGCTGTAGGTTGGGGTGTATTTACAGTATTTATTTACAGTGGCTTAGATAGCCTGACAAACAGGTGATTGTGCCACTGGTTCCTAAGCTTTATGAGCTGTAACTGCTTATAAGCGTGTTTTTTGTTCAACTGTAAACATGCCTGTCACCTGTAGATGTTAGCCATCTGAATGGTGTTGTTGCAGTGCCCTCTGCAGAGGCATTGCCATCTGTTAGCCCTCCACGCGTTCTCTGTAGTGTTACTGATGGTCCTGGCTCTGGATGAGCACCACCACAGTGTCAGTGTTTGGGTGTCTGTTTGTGGAGCAAGGGTTTTCTGTCACGTGAGGTGTTTTTAATGATAAAACATTGAGATATATATAAATCTATATATATATATATATTATTTTTATTTTTTTTATTATATATTTTTTCTATCTATATATCATCCCTCATTTGGTCATTTCTGAACCTAAGCATGGGGGTAATTATATTACAGCCGTGATTTATTTATTCCTTCTACTTCTAGTTCCTTCTACTCAATAACAGAAGGTGGTGTTGTCTGTATTTATGTGGTCGGGTCACCACATATAGTATGCTATCCTAAGGATGTTTATGTGGGACTGGACAATGTTTTATTTTAACAAGATGGGGGATCAATTCTAGTCATTTATGTGTGCATGTTGATCATTTGAATTCACTGTTCATTGTGTTGTATTTGTAGTTTGAATGTTGTGTATGTTTTTGAGTTGATTTGCAGCTGTTTCACTTCTAATCCTTTCTTGATCCATTTCATGTGTGATTGTCAGTGGGGTAGAGCGTAGAAGATGTCATTCCCCTTGCCATGCCTTATTTTACTAGCAGGACTTATTTCCACAACACCACAGCAAATAAACCACATCTATGACTGATCTTTGCCGACTGCACAACGCAGATGAGTTCACACCGCTAAATATGTTTGTTAAAAAGGGAATGCATCATTTCTTATCAAACAAAGGAAAGAGTTATTAACTAATTGTTAGCACATTTTAAGTGAAAGTCAAATAATTAGATATCAATGATGTACATTTGGCTAAATATTAGTTTGGAATTTCCTATAGTAACTAAGTAACTATGAGCTATTGGTGATGACTGCTATTGTGTTGCCCCTTAGTGTTTAAATGAAAGTTTTAGTTTTAGTTTTCTCATTTAGCTCTTTGGGGAAATGGAACCCATTAAACATTGTGTGAACCATCAATTTGAGAGCTGGCCACCATTCAGCTGGGCTGCTACAAATGGTGCCAGGAGTTGTGAGACCATTGGTCCTTATTCACTGGATCCTG
Organism: Mora moro; assembly: GCA_900303205.1. Classification (NCBI taxonomy): domain Eukaryota; kingdom Metazoa; phylum Chordata; class Actinopteri; order Gadiformes; family Moridae; genus Mora; species Mora moro. Next base: position 6,047 of record OMNR01099320.1, read on the forward strand.
CAAGTTACACTTGAAGAATGTATGCACTTCGGTAAATCTTTGTTTTTTGTTGGTTGTTTTACAACCATGTATTTTTATAATGATCTATTAACTCCATGTTATTGTATAGCTATTTTTATTTTTTGTATGCCTATTGACAGTTTTTTATGTTTGTGCTATGTAGAAAAGCATAACCATGGAAAGGGATCGCAAATTAGCCTTGGCTAGGAACCCTGCAGCACATCTGCCATGTTGTTTTTTAAACCTGTAATGTTTTCTGCATCTTCCCAATCTTGTCCCTGACAAACAAATAAAGTAGATAGACTAGCCCAGGGCCCACAGCCCATCACGATGTGTTACTTCTTAAAGTAAAAAACTTCTTTAAGTTGATTTTTTTTTTTTTTACTTATTATTATTAATCGTTCTAATGACTTAACGTTACTTCATTAATCTCTTAATTTCTGCTTGTTTCATCCAACCACTGTATCTGCCTATTCGGTACCTATTACACTCCTAACCACCCCTGGAAGGTGGGATCTGAGCGGCTAGGATAGGATCCCACTCTCATCTCATCTCAGGACAGAGTCCCCTCTCCATAGAAAAAGGTTCTGACCTGTAACTGTACACCTGAACATGTAGAAATCGGAAACGGAATGAGAACGAGACGGAAAATAACAAAGAAGTCGGTGGCCATGTTTGTTTCCGTCTGGGATTTAGACACACGTGTGCGATAAAAGTGTCTATTGGTGTTGGTGTTAGTAAATAATGGTGAATAATATCCGGTGGCAGACAGCGCCCTCTGTTGACAGGTTGTCTCTGTCTTTGTAATTGTATTTTACTGTGGCAGGAAAATACAATTCTAAGTGCGGAATTTCTTTACCTTGCAAACTTGAAACAAATAACATTATTATGGATCTTTCACATGCCTCCATTTGTTTTAAAGGTTTGTCGGCACAAGATAAGGAGAGAAACATACAAAATCATCCCATGCTTAGCAATGGGATGAAGTTACCAGACCCACACTTGCAGTCCTGTCATTGTTGGCGTTAACTACTAAATGGCCAAGTGCAATGGCTGGACATTTATACATATCTAGTTGACACATCCAGCGTGTATACTAAATGGAAAGTCGCTAGATGCGTATAATTAGGTGCTGTGTAATTATGTTCTTTTCAACATTCAGTGTTACAGCTTTACCAGATAAATGTGATTAAAATAGTTGTCTTAAAGAAAACAATATGACTACATTTTTCTTTCTAGTTAAGAAGTTGATTTTTGAGGATAAGATAAAACTTCCAAACTTAAAATAGGCCTACAAGATTTTATTTCTCCACTGTATTCTGCAATGCCAAAACAATGTGTACATCAAAAAAAGATAGACTGCTGACTGAGTAGCATGATGACCGGCGACCTGAGGGAGTCGAGAGGCCTTGCACCCACAGCAGCGGTACTTGGGTCAGGGTTAGCAGAGCTAACCTTGCTTTCTGCATAGCAGAAAATGACGAGTATGTGGCATTCAGTGTGGATACATTCCACCAGAGTTTGAGTTCACCATAAACTGCTTGAGGGATCATGGCATAATTTTCATCTGAAAGAGATAGATAGTATACATTATAGGAAAATGAATTGAAGTGAAACTTACTGGTACAAAGCTCCTGTTGGCAGTCTGGCGGCTGAAATGCAAAGCTGGAATCTGACTCAAACCCTCCAGCTGCTGTGAAGTCAGGCAGAGACGACTTGCTGGTTGTTTCTGCCCTCTTTCTCCATGAACCTATAACAAAAACAAATAATACAGATTAACCTTAACATATATAATACCATACAGTCAATAAGTTAGGTTGGCAGTAGAAAATAAAGTGAGCAACCTGTGCAGGTCTCAAAAACTGGTGCTACCTTGTGTGGTGGAACAAAGATGGAATAAAGTCTGGGCTTTCCAGATCCATTCATTCCCCCCCTGTCATTGCTCACTACATTAGTGCATAGTACATAGTACGATATGCCATAGTTGAAGAAATATATGCCAGTCTTATAAACTGAACGATGTTGCCATAGGCTTTTTTTTTTTTACATGCTGATCTGCTCTTAACTAACTAACTAACAATCTGTCAATACTCTGCCTGTTTCCCATTGTGAATTAGCCCTGTAATGCTAACTTTAGTTGTGTTAGGGTTTAGTTAGGTTATGATTAAGCTGTTACTTCGTAACTAACTGTTACTTTATTCATTTCTGCCTTTGCGTGTGTGTCAACTGAAATGGGCACTACAGAGACGAGAACGACCAAAAATCCATCCAGTCTGTTATTTGAATGGATTATATATGTCTCAGTTTAGCGTTGACGGGGTTCTCTGGGGATGGAATGCGATAAAAAGGCAATCTTTTTGCCATTTCTATTCTGACAGCCGACATGTTGTTCGTGTTTTGTGTGATTATTCCAACTATCTCAATATCTCCTCACATCTTCTGGCACCAGGCCACTGCTGTGACGGGATCGAGACGTCGCCTCCAAAGGGGTCTATGGAGTTAGATGAGTTAGATGAGTTAGATGAGTTAGATGAGTTAGGTGAGTTAGATGAGTTAGATGAGTTAGGTGAGTTAGGTGAGTTAGGTGAGTTAGATGAGTTAGATTAGATAGTACTGATGGCTCGAGGGCTCCCTCTTCTGTGTTACTTGTCAATGTGTCTTTCGTTTGTTTTTTTCCCCCCCTGCCCCTTAAGAGGGCCTAGTGTTGGTGGGGGGTCGTAAAAGTGTCCCCTGAAGCGCTGTGAGACTTTACTGTGGCTGAGGACTATACCAATACAATTGACTTGACTTGGTAGCCCTAGTCAAGTCAGGTGACTGCAATGCAGAGGGGTGGTTAATCATTAACGACTTCGATCAACCCCCATCTTCTGTAAATATGATGATTGCTTACCAGGATAAGCAAAACGCAGCGAGTCTGTCTAACCACGGAATAGGTTTAACCAGACTTTGAGGAACAGACGGTGAAGACAACTTCCAAAGCGCCAACTTGATTTAAATGATATTCTAGTTTTGACATTACTAGATTGCGTTGTCATCAGTTGCCCACCTCTTGTGTCAAGCGACAGATTGTATAATGCCGGATTTGGATATTTTCTGATTCTCAACTTTTGGCAAACGCCACTTAATTAGAATAATTTTACATATTGTGGTCTGTTTACAAATTAATTACAGTGGACCTTTTCTTCATACAATTATATCCGTTTTTTAAGCTATTTGTTACTTCCGATCATTGATATTGATATATTGCTAATGTTACTATGCCAATGAAACGAAATGGAGAAAGTTCAATCGAGGATGGACCATTCCTTATTCATTTATCTGCCAAGAAGCACAGCGCTTCTCCGGAGCTGCCCGTCACAGAGAGGCGAGACGAGACCACTGGAAACACGTGTTTGGACGAAGAAGATGATTCTGGTATCAAATCAGGTGAGGACATGGGCTACCTCTCACTTAAACCTACACTAAATATCGGTTTGATTTGTTCCCTATAGGTGGACTGCAATGCTTTGCTATCTTATTTTTAAATTTGGTTTGATTATATTTTAATCTATGGTACATTTTTGTTGTTGCTTGGATCCATTTTTTCGAGGTAGCTGCTGTATCTAGATTTTGTTTCGACACTTTTCTCAGATTTCTCAGTCTTTTAACAGATCAGCTCTGTTCCATTATTATTTCATATCTGAAACGTGCCACCTTCTACTTCACCTAACCATGATACGCCCATTTGCTTTATGGTTTGTGCAATGTATCGTGACTCTTGTTGGGTTGTGAGATGTCATCTCTTCTCCCCTGGCAGAGGCGGAGGAGAGCAGCGACGGTCGGTGCTCCGAGGCGGACCTCCATCTCTCACAGAGAGACTCCCTGCCCAGAAAGAACATCACTCAGATCATTAAAGACAAGAAGAAACAAACACAGCTCACTCTGCAGTGGTAGGCCTACACATTTACAACTGAAAAGCACTTGAACCTGTTTAAAAGATTTACAGTTTCGGAAGATTGGGCAGTTGTATTGCCTATTATGTAGGCATAAACATTCATTACGACAATTTAACGAGGCTACTTATTTACTTACATATTTTATATATATTTACTACTTGATATTATATGACTATTATTATTATTATTATTCCAATTATTATTATTATTATTAATTCAGATGGTAAACTGCGGCAGACTTCTAGTGCATGCTATATGTATATGTAGACTGTATAGGTTCCCAGTAGGAGGTCAACAAGTGACTGACTGCACCTGTGTATTGTATACAATTGCCATTTAGGCTGTTTCTTCACTCCGTCTGCTGCAGTAATCTCTGTATGTGAACCTTGCAGTAACACTTTACAATAAGGGACACACAATTTAGCTGTTACCAGGGAACAAATGAGGAACGAATGAGGAATTACCTAGTAGTGAACAATTAGTTAATGAGTAATTCCTAATCAAATTTTATAGTAACTAATGATTGATAATTAGTTAATTAAGAACCCGGGTGAGGAATGAATGATGAATCGTTAATAAGTACTTCCCTAATAATTCCTAATGGAGGACTATATAGTAGATAATGATGAGTTAGAGCCAGACTGGGAGATATTATTGAATCATTAGGTAATGATTAGTTCATGAATATCTGTGAATCGATCATACTGACTACTTTCTTCATGAGTCGATTAACTCTGAAACAGCCAATGAACGAGTACTAGAACTGAGTAGTTACTAAGTAGGCCTAGTCCCTCATTACTTCATCATTATCTTATGATTACTAACCTTTTTTGTGGCCCCTCAAGTAAATTGGTGCATCATACAGAGTAGTTACTGTGTATCACTTAAGTGTATCACTTTACTTGGGCGCACAAAAACAGTAAATAATGTTTAAGTAATTGGTAATTAATTAGTCGTTACTAGGTTTGTGCCATTCACTGGTTCAGAGTTAATCAGGAACGACTCTTGAAGAAGTATGATCGATTCACAGATATTCATGAGCTAATCATTACCTAATGATTCATTAATATAGGATCTCCCAGTCTGTTGTCTAACTCATCATTATCTACTATGTAGTCCTCCATTGGGAATTATTAGGGAAGTACTTATTAACAATTCATCAACTATCAGGTGTTCCTGATTCATTCCTCAGTCATTTCCTAATTAACTAATCAGTAACTAAACAATTTGATTAGGAGTTACTCATTAACTAATGGTTCACTTGCAGTTCATTCCTCATTCGTTCCTTATTTGTTCCCTGGTAACTACTCAAAGTTGTGTGTCCCTTATTGTAAAGTGTTACCAACCTCGCAACAAAGAAAGTGGTGTAAAATGTAGTATCGAGTCCACTACCAAAAAAACTTTAGTTTTTGTTTCGGCCATATAGACTGTAGAAAATAGGTTTTGCAAACGAAAACAAACTAAACAACTAACAATGTAGGCCACACAAACACAAAATTATTTTGTGTTGATGGGATGGCAATTGAGGAAGACAAGCCATAGGCGAATATTAGGAATTAACATGCTATAGCTGATAATAATTATGTGTTCACGTATTCATGTATTTGCATGCAGACATATTTGAATTGCAATTGATTTTCTGTACGTGTTCCTAAAAGGCTGGAGGACAACTACATTGTGTGTGAAGGTGTGTGCCTTCCCCGTTGCATCCTCTACGCCCACTACCTGGACTTCTGCCGGAAGGAGAAGCTTGA
>OMNR01099323.1:6429-23303 GCA_900303205.1 Mora moro
CCCCCCCCCCCGTGTCTGTGTAGTAGGCCGCTATTGCAAGTCCTGTCTTCTCTGAGCCAGACAGGCAATTTCCCTGGCAAGGCGAAATAATGGCGTCTCGAAGGATTACATTTTTATTTTGGGTAAATTTTGTATTTTTTTTGGAGGTGTTAAAGCACTGACCTCACTGTCAAGAATGTTCATCAGATGAGCATGTCGGGGGTACTCGTGGTGTGTGTATATGAAGAACTTTGGACTAGTTTAGGCTGGCAACGTTGAAGTCTTTTGCAAAACTGCCTTTTGTGCAACAATGCGGGTATGCAGTTAACATTCTGGAGAAGCAACATCTTCCTTTTCACTAAAGGAACTTTTTTTGGAAGCGTGCAATCAAGGTTTTAGTGTGGGTTGACTGTTTGCTGGTGTTTTTTTAAATATGTGAAGCTATGCTTTGCTGGAGTGCTAGTGTTATTTAGCTGATGGGGAGGCAAGCTGGGCCATGGGGCATTCTCTGTTAAGGCCCTTCTCATGTAAACTGGCGTGTATTACAATATACTGGACCTAGGATGTTCTCTTAAGATCAATTTGAGCCTAAAGATCTGTACTCCTGGACACAATAATATAATATATGCTACTTTGCTGGTCTACAGTTAACATTGGATACGACGAGGTTTAAGCAATACATTTGTTTGAAATATATTAACGTCGCTAGAAAAATAGTTTTAATATTATAGTATTATAGTATTCCATTAAAAACATGTCGGTGCTTTAGTAGATTTTGTTTGGACATGTTGGTGACTCATTTACATTGACTGCATTTTTCGGACCAAATTCCAAATACGACTATTGCTGCACATTGGACTATGCTGTTCATATTTTCACTTGCATGCTTCACAGCTTAGCCATGGTATTGGCTCATTGGGTTACGATCAGTTCAGAACACGTAGTCAATATTGAACATTTAGGTTTTAAGTGGCAATCCTGAAGATTGTCTGGCTGATTTTTGGTAGAACTTGGGCTAATGAATTTTGAGTATTTATTTTTCTTCCAGCAAAAACCCAGATTCCCTCTTAAAAAAAAAAAAGGGCATGGCTCTGTTCTATTATTGAACATTTACACACATTCTCTGCATTGTTTTTATATAAATTTAGTCCTATGGCCGAAACGCACCAAAACTCGAGCATAGAACGGAAGCTTTCTTGCATCCATGTCTTCACACCCCAGGCTTATTGATTCCCACGCAGACTCACTCATCAAGGCCCTTTACATTGATCCGCAGAAGAAGAAAAACACCCCGCCGTGGATTTAAGAAACACACTCTGCAAAGTGCTCATTGTTTAACACGGGAGCAGATGCGCTAAATGCTTGAGCTTTGGTGTGTTTTGGCCTTTAAACAACATGCCATTTTTCTTGTACAGAAAGAAAATGTGACTGTAGCATTTGCATATGTGCCAACAATGGCCACCACTAGCACACTAGCACGTCATCTGTATAATGATATTGCTGTAAAGTTCCCGCAAGAAAGTACTCCAAATATGGTGTTTTTTCCATTAATAATCTTAAGGATTGCCACTTTCAAGTGTAATCAGAGATGTGATTTTGGGACCCAGTGATTTATTATTTTGGGTTCTCACACCACAGTCTGCCTCAACTGCCTTCTGCAATCGTAAAGGTGCAACACATAGGCATATTTACACAGGCTATATGTAGCTTTTGGCAGTGCGGTAAATTTAGCAGTTTCCGACGACGCGTTGTTCACACAGTTCTAGCTTGAGACCTTTTTAAAAAAAAAAAAATTATATAAACTGCGTAGCTCTGTTAGACTGAAGCTGGATCCACTCGATCGGTGTTAGTTGGCTCGTTCTTGTCCGAGACGCTTGTCTGAATGGTTCGCAAATGATGCCAAACAAATGCCCATCACACCTGAAAAGTCTTTGTGCTCAATGTCCATTTGTGTTGTTTGATGTCATGTGCTGCTGACGTACTTGTGTTCCATCATGTCAAGAGCCAATTACTGCCAATTATCAATTGGTCCACCTCTGGCACTGTTAGTTCAATATTGATTCATCTCTGGCAGTAAATGCATTTAGGTTTATTCAGCTGCAACATTAGGATTAGCTTAGTTTGTACCCCTCTCGTGGGGTACAATGAAAGAGAAGAAAACTGAAATCTATTACACGCATACATTTTTGGTAGCACATATTTTCTAATTGTTTTTTTTTACTGATTAACCGCATACATTTCACACAAGGAGGGGGTGGGTGGAAATACAACCTTTGGTAGTATACATATGTGAAATTTGTTCACACACATATTGAGGGGGAAAAAAGACTACACATGGCAGTCAAACACACACGCACGCATCCAAGTCACCCTTTTCCTTATTTGGAGAGGCCAGCGGTGAGAGCTGTAGGTCCATCTTTGGCATGCACTGGAGTCCCACGCTAGGTAGGCACTGACTAATGAAAGCATTACCCTTTCTTCCTTCTCCGTATGTAACCTGTGGCACCTGTGGATCTCCATATTGGAACGAACGGTACCTTCGGATGTGTCTGCTGCTGGTTGTGTTGTAAATCTGCGCTCGCTCGTAAATGCAAAAACCAACCTCTCGCCATGCACACACACAAACACACACATACACAAACACAAACACACACATACACATAACACACACGCACACGCATACATACACAAACACACACAAACACACACTCACTCTTAATGCTGCTACACTCCTGCCCCTTGGACATGAACTGTGTGCTCATACACTGAACATCACAATTCACCCCCCCTCTTCCCCCGTTGCCCGTGACTCCCCCATAACAGCGCAATGAGCGGTTCCCCCAGGGAGGTCCCAGGGGGATGGGTCCCGGTAACCCTGGTTTTGGCAGGGTCCGTGAGGAGTTTGACGGACCCGCCAAGAAGCCACGCTTTTAAATGCTGGCCCTGGCAGCCATTTTGCCAGCAGTGGCAGCACTTTGTGTAGTTCTCTTAAGGCAAACCTTGTCGAGTCATAAATGTTGTATTTAAGTTTCCAAGTGTTTGTGCATTTTTAGCCCCTGAGACTTTTCATGTCATTTTATGGCACCTAATGGTGATATTTTTCATTTATTTTTATTTTGTACTTGGAGTAGACCAGTAGGGACCATGTAACCGTGGTCCATTATTAGTACCTATCTGACCCATGTATAATTTCTTTCCTTCTACAATTGTATCATGCTCTGTGAGTGGTCGTGACGTAACAATTGTAACATTTTCTCACCTTTCTATCTATGGCTGTGTTTTTGTGCCATACATTTGAAGTAAAAGCATGTATTACAATAAAGACAAAAATTGGTTCTATCACAGAAAAAAAAAACTTTTTTTAAATTTTACTCAAAACTAGACAAAATGTCTCTACTGTAAGCAATCCACTTCCACTAGTTTCTAATACCAAAAATTATAAGTTGGGCACAGGTCCAAGGAGAGGATAGCTAACTGTAAATTCTGAAGTCTGATCCTGATTAAATTTAGTATTCATCTTAAAAGATTAATTCCAGTGTTGATGCTAAATGCATCCAAAATCCTACATCCGGTTCTAGTTGGTCTATGAAGAACTCTGCCAACGGGTTGTATTGAAAGTCAGTCAGTTACTGGTTTAAGCAGTTGTGCTTCATGATCTCAACTTTAAAAAAAATATGGTCCATTACTGTTGACTAGCAGGGGTCTAGTAGGATCACTGCAGCTAGTCGACATGTAATGTATTTTGTAGTGTTCATTTTTTTTTCTTCTGATTTCCATTTTAGAGGCCCGTCAATACAAGGCGGTGATCGGCCTTTCAGGAGATTAAGATCTCTCATTGGAAGTTCATTGATAAATTGCATTCAATTGTCTTATTTGATATTGCTTAATCTGGGGTGTATCCCGTTCCATAGGAACCTGTGCATGTCCCTTCAGAAAATGACAAATAATGACATTTGGATTGTTTTTGGCCAATCTTGCACTGATTATGTATCCACAGAACATACTATATCTGACATGTATCAAATGTCTCTAGAAAATAACTGGCAGCAGACTGTGGCAATTTTAGTCTTCTCCCCTGAATAACTTTGCATCAATCTACCTTCAAGCTTCCTTTGGTACTCTAATTTAAGTTGGTAGATGTGAAATGTATATTAGAAACAAATGTTATTCATTTACTATAAGTCATAAGACTGGAAGACACCAGTGCATTCATATTCAAATGTCTCAATTTCAGATCATTTGTAGGAATTGGAACAAAAAATGTCAGATCACCATCTTGCAACAAGTATAAAAAGCTGTTGCATTTCCTTTGGCAATTCAATATTTGTTGGTCTGTTACTAAATTCAGTGTTTCAACCTTGCTTGAAAGAAGGTAAACATCCCAATATTTATCTAGTATACAGCTCCATAGGGAAGCACCACAGGTGCTGAGGTGAACTGCCTTAGACAAGAAGAACTTTGTTAAATTTTACTCTCAATCAAACTAGATGATGACGTTCTACTGGGTAAAGGTAATGTTAGACTAGGACAACCGTTATGCTTTTCAAACGTCTGAATAAATGTATTGAATTTCATCATTGAGCCTCGAATGCTTGTTTGTGTTGCTCTGTGGTGAACACCGTGAAGTAGTGAGTTTGTTTTGCCTGAGACAACTGCATCCTATGCGCGGTCCTTGCTTAAGGCAACTGGATTGGATTACCCCATCATTATTATTGGTGGGAACCTGACGGAAAGAATTATTGTGGCCGTCAAAAAGCATGGCAAAAGTATTTAATCAATCCAGTGGTAAGAACATTGGCTTTGATGCCAGCTTACTTGTATGAATTTGAGTTTTGGTGAAATATCCAGTGAGATGTTTGCCACAGTTTTGTAGTGTTCGATTTTACATCTACCTGAATTGAAATGTGTTGGTGCTATTGCTCTGTAGCTTACCTTTTCCTTACAGTTATGTGAACTGAATTCAAGTCTTGATGTATTAAGACTTGCTGTGATTGTTCCACTTTACAGAGGTTCTCTCAGGTTTGTGCTTTACCAATATTGGAGCATTGTGATCATGCCCAATCAGCTGTAAGTGAATCTATTTGCTTACTTATGGCAAGACTTGTAGGAAACCCCACAGCCCCCTGTTGGATTGTTAAAAAACGGACAATTCCTAAATACTTGAATAGATCCTAACAAGACTTCATAGGCACTAATTCATTTACAAGTATTTTATTATTCTTCAGATCAAATGGTAGAGAACGTAGTATCCAAACATACATTTAAATTTGGATATTATATGAAAATTCAATGTTTTTATACATGTATCATAAGACTAATCCTAAATCATACTCACTGTAGGGATCATTTAAAATGAAGTGCATAATTAATGAATAAACATGCCATTTTGAGAATGGTACGTTACAAAGTATTTTGCTTGAAAAGCATCAAAACTTGGCTTGAATTGTCACTCACTAGAAAAACTGCACTTTCAATAGAGTCAAGTTTGTTCAAGGTCAAAGTAACATGCTAAGAATTGTAATTATTCACTGTCATGTTCAAATTTTCCCTTCAGTGTTCACAAATATCTTTATGAAGCTAAAATATGAATTTGAAAAGATTTGAAGGTAAAAGATCTTGAGTAGATATTTATGAGAAATTCCAAGACTATCAAGAGCCGATTTGACCACTGACAATAAATATGACCAACCATTCTCCTGGATAAGTGTTTGTATCTGGATAACACATGCTCAACTTATGATAAAAGCCACCCAGAAGAACCTATCCACCTAGAAGATCAATCCTTTGTGTAGAACGTAAACGGACCATGGAGGACCACAAATATTTGGCTGGAGTTTCCTAATCCAAAAATTGGATTGGAAAATTGGGAAAAAAAATAATTTTGTCATGTTATGTCTGTTTTGGTGTTATGTACATTCTTTTTTTAACAGGTTTGATCATCTTAAAAGATTGGACTATGAAAAGCGAGTTTCCAAACCAAGAAGTCTTTAGTCACTCCTTTTAAAAAAAAAAAATTTAAAAAAATTGAGGAAGGCTATTGGCAGTGTTTGGTTCATGGATATTCCCAAAGGCCCAGAGTACAGTCATATATTTTAAGTTTACCAAGTACTATAATAAAGAGGATAATTTCCTATACCTCAGCTTGATGTAGACAGGACCATTTGAGCTGAAAGATTTTGTTGACAAGACTATGGTGCATTATCTTTTTACAGTAAACACTCTTTACAGTATTGCACTATAACATAGTTGTCCCACATCCTTGTTAATGGATTAAAAGTAGCATTAGTGAGTCTAGGCTAACAGAAGGTTCTTCTGTCTAAATCCCTAGCTTGGTAATTATCCCAACTGAAATTCTCAGCGTTCTTCTAAGTTCCCCTCTGGTTTACAGCTATTGGGGGTACTGGAGAACAACCAGAAGTACTTGAGCGCTGAGATTTTTTTTTTTTAACCCTAGATTTCAGAGATTCAGGAACTCGGGCAGAACAGATTCAGTAGGCAGAAAAAAACTGGCAGCCAGGTCCATTTTTATTGCCAAACTCTTGGCAGCCTACAGTAAACTCTTGCACCTTACGGCTGAGGAGAGAACAATGTGTGTGTGTGTGTGTGTTTGTGCGAGTGCGTCCTACATGTTTGTGGGGTACATGCGGGGGGTGTGGTAGCCGCTGACAGACAGGCCACCCCGCTCCACAGTTGAGGCCCCCCCGGCTTTTGGGTTGCGTTGCGGAGGGGTACTTCAGCAGAAGTTAGTGGACAGTAGAGCCTGGACTTGTTTGCACTGCAGCCAGAGGTATGCTAACACAGATCAGCTGAACAAGTTGAAGGTAAGTGTCCATCCATGTTAACGATATGATTTTCAAAGATCCCCCCCCTTCTCCCCTTTCACCCTGCAACACCACTTTAACTGCCCTCTCTCCTTCTGTCTTTCTCTCTCTGTCTTTGTGATACACTCTGGTCACTCCTCAGTGACCTTTTTTGTTTTTTTTTACAGGGCTTCTGGCATCACACTTGAGAAGAATGGCATCACAGTGCAGATCTCTCTTGTCTCTCACTTTTGTGTGTAACTTTGGCAAAGGTTTACTGTTACCTTGTGCAAGTGTGTGTGCGTGCGTGTGTGTGTGTGTTGCGGCAGTGGTAGTTTGGCACTGATGGGTGAACTACAGGTGTGTGTTTGTGGATGGCTCGGTCACTGGCTCATCTAAGGTTGGCAACGGCTGTGGTCCTTGGGTTCACGACTGTCTCATCTCCATTGAGTGGAGGATTAAAGTGGCTCCACCGGGACTGAATAAAGACGGGGTTTTAGAAAAGGCTGGGGTGTAGCAGTTGGGTGAACTAGTGAAGTGTCTGAGGTGGGGAGGGCTTGTTGTTGGGTGGGCTGCTGTACACGTTTTTCTTTTTTTTTACATAGTGTCTCACTCGAGTCTGAATGCTGCAAGCTCTGTAACGTGTGTGTGTGTGTGTGTGTGTGTTGGCGAGGGAAGGGTGAGTGTGCAGCATTTCTATCTCCCCCAATACGACGCTCAAAGGGCTTCCCGAAACTCGGTCCACACCTCCAAAAACCTAGCAGTGAATCTGCTGATGATGAATGTAAAATGTTCTGAACGTTGAGACGATTTGATGGACGACTTAACGACTTGACACTGGCTGTGGGACGTCTTTCATCTGCACTATGGAGTTTTTCTACTGCAGCTACTTTCTCCATGAGGGAAAATATCTGAACTACAAAGTTTCTGGAGAATACAACAAACACGCCCATCCACGAGTCAATCCGTATGAAGTTTTTCTCTGAACTATTTTATTTTGGTCACCTTTTGCCCTACCACCACCACCATGGGAAAGTCTCATCAGAGAATGATATAGCTAAAACAGTTGCTATAACTCAAGCAACTAGAGGTTCCTAATGGGAGAACTTGCATAGTCCAGGTTTAAGTATTTGAGTAACAAAAGGCCATTTGCCGTTGAACCTCAGTTAAATTTCCACTTTCTCTCTCTTTGTGGGTGACTTTTTTTTATTTTGTAAGTTCTAATAGTTGATTAACTTTTTTTTCTCTCCCCCAAATAAATACACAGTGGGGTTTTAATCAATCAATCCATGTTAATGTGGGTAAGCATTGGCTATGGCATACAGGGATGACGAGGGATTGGTTACAGCTCGGTGTCCATTTCGAACTGGCAACCGTCCTGCGGATGGTGTAGTGAAATGGTTAGCAGATGGTTATTTAAACACGACGTTGGCGTGCGACGAAAACATTCATAATGTATCTCGATGCTCTGTATCGTCTTATAGGAGAACTTGGCCGATTTTCAACCGGCTTCGTATCATTTTAATGTGGGTAGTATATGCAAGTGGGCAATGTTTACCTTTCCTCCACCCAGATCTCCTCGCTGCTTTTGTCCGCTGGAATGGCACGTTTCATGCCATCCAATGTCCTGCGTGAATCGTACACCCATGCTGTCAAATGACTTGCGTTGGGGTTATATTTTGCATATGCGCTGAGCTGCGCCCCGGAGACACAGAGCATTGGCAACAACTGCAGGTGTTTTTCACACTGTATCCCTAATGCGGATAGATGGAGATGAGGTTGAAAATCGGCAAGTTTTTCCTTTCATTCAACCAGTCGGACTATCCTAAGAATTCAAGAAAATTCTATATCATTTTTAGGAATCATTGCTGAGCCAAATGGCTTGATTTTTATAGTAGGCCGATGTACAGCAAGAATTCACTGATGCAGAATTGGCATTTCCTTCTGGTGCTCGTATATGGACATTGACTATTGGATTCAGGGGTGGACCGGTCCTTGTACGGTCTTTAAGAACTCTCGGCTGCATTGGAGTGTGTGTGTGTGTGTGTGTGTGTCTCGCCATGTGTGTGTGCCAAGTTGTCAAATGATGAGCTCAAAGTGGCATGTGTTGTCTCTTCTCTCTGTTTATACTCTACACTGAGCCAAATCTGTCAGTCTTCACTATTCAATATTCTTGTCATGCCAGTGACCAGCCAGACATTTTTTGTCAAGGGACCAACCCAGCTCTTCATAGACTTGTGGCACTTCCCCTCTGTGGGGGTTCCCCCCCCCCCCCTGTACAAAAGACGTTAGAAGAAGCCGTGCTGCTACTGGTCAGTGTCTAAGCAGCACACTTTGACCTGAGGCTACGCTATAATCCATGTATGCTGTTAAACTCTGCTCCCAGGAGCTGCCAGGTTGTCTTATCTGCACTGTGATCCATTTCCTGTTCCTCAAGGTCATAGTCCTGATTGGCTGAAGTTTACCCTCCAATTTGTACCTCTGAGTGTGATGCCAGAACTACCCTCGTGGCCCCTGATGGGGGGCCCCCACCCAACACTGGACGGGCCCGCTGACCCGAGGCCTCCTGATTCATAGGTCTCACTGGCGCACTGAGGTCACCGCATTCCGTAAAGGTGCACCTCTGAGCTCCATACGGTGTCTGCAGTAACATCGTCCTGACGTTGTCATCCAGTCGCCAAGTAAAGCGTGCCCTGGCTTTGTAGCACAGCTACATACTCCAGACGTTTGCCGGAGGTTGGAATGTGGCAGTTTGTCCTACATCCGTCGTCTTGTTCACTTTTTGCAGTTCCAGGAAAGATGTACTGTACCATCGATCTGTACAATATACTCATGCCATTGACACTTTCAACACTAAAGTACTCTAAAGTAACTGTAACTGTTTTCCTTACATTCATACATTTAATGCATGCTTATAACAACCATATACCAAAGAGCACAATTTTTTTTTGTGTGGGCTGGTTTTCCATGTCCAGTATTTGGTTGGCTTTCCGTACACACAAACACACTCACACTCACAAAAGGTGCTGACACAGGTTAGATGCTCTGTGGTGTGACATGCTCTCTGCGTTAGAGCAGAGCAATTGTCCAGTTCAGGCTCCTCTCTCACTGTGGCTCTCTCTCTCAACGTAGGAACCGCCAGGGACCGACGGTGGCTGAGCTGGTCGGTGGCTGGGCCAACTTCAGAAACAACTTAAGGTAATAAACCTGTTCCTTTTAATTTTCATTCGGGAACTGTTAAAAGCTAGCCTCGCACAGCCAGACCATATCCAGACCATGCTCATTAAGTCTGGAAAGCCAGGCAGCCTTACTTTGCAGCCGATTGGATTAGCTTCAGCTGGTCAGATCCCTAGTGCTGTATTCCCATTTGCAAATGTTGCTACCATTTTCATTGAATTTGAATTTAATTTCATAGAATACTTATTATTACTTATACTTATTATTTTTATATTAAGCCATTGTCTAAATGTCCAACTACTGCACTCGCTGGGGTTCGCTGATTGGCCAACAGAATTTTGTTCCAAATTTCATCTTGTTCCAAATTTCAACCAAATTTCATCTTGGTGTCTTCTACAAATTGCCTAAAATATATTTCATTTTATTTTTGCTTTCTTTGTTAGCTAAACCGAAGACACTAGTCATGTGTTTGAGAAGCTGTGGGTGACCACTGGACTCGAGTTGCAGGGGCGCTCGGATGACCCATGGGTAAGCACTTACATCACTCGGTTCCTGGCTGCTCTTCAGAACATGATGTTTAGTTTAGTCTGGGTTCTTTGGCTTGCTGTTCATTTGTGTTGCTTTCCATCTGTAGGGTTGAAGATGGAACTGGAGATGCAGGAAATAACAGCGGAAGAAGGAAGGCAACTTCAATGGCACCTGGAACTCCCAATTGCTTTGAATGCTTTCAAAATAAAAGATTTTAAACTGGACACTTGTGTGAAGTCTAACCTCTATGACATTGACATTGTAGAAGCTATAGAAAACCATTTCTTCATACAATATATGCGGAAATGCATTTTAAGCAGTCCCTCTTCAAAGAAATGTGTGGTTATAATTGAAACCAAAGTAAAGCAATCCTAAGGCTATTCTTTCCTTTTAATTGTGGGAATCCGATAGTCAGTTTTGAAACGACTGGTGTGGATGAAAGCTCCAGGGTGCAGGTGCCTGTGGCTGACCCCGGATCGCTTGAATCTAGGCTGCACTCCAGAAGCCTCCTCCAGGGCGCAATGTTTCCGCCTCCAGGTCACACCCAAAGCCCTGGAGGCTGGCTGTCAACCCTGCTGGGGAGGTCCAGAGTGGAAGACGTAAGACGATACCCAGCAGTGAGTTGGCCCCGGTCTGAAGGCTATGGAGCCAGACCCAATGCCCGGTCTAAACTTGGCCAAACTTGGTGCGATCTGACAACCTCCACAGGATGTTGGCAGTGTCATTTTTAGTATACATACAAAGGAGGGATTTGGGATGCATGTCGTTAAGCAGTTGGGTATCTAGTCCACGGTCTGAGTTACCCAGGTTTTGTTTGTTGGTTCTCTGTGATAAACAATGAACTTCCATAAATGTTTGACCCTTGGATCCTGATCCTAAATCATTTGTATGAACAGAGGAGTGAAGGTGTGCACAGAGTTGGGGTTTCTTTCAAGAATGGTCTGCGACCTGAATGAAGACAAATGTACCAAAATGCAATTTGCATTGATGGCTGCCACTCAACAGCGAGCCCGCTTTCAGCACCAGTTAAGGACAATAGCCGGCAAACCTTGAGGTCCCTTGCCCCATGTCCATTCACCACCTGGCCTGCAACCCCCACCCCTTCCCCAAGGTCTGTAAGGTGACCTGCAAGAGAGCGAAAGGGGGACAGGCAAAGTAATGTGGGTGGTGTCCACCTGACCAGCCTCAGCCATGCATCATTAATGGCCATCAATGATTAATCCCAGTCCTTCACACAGAGCCCCTTCCCTCTCCCAGTCATCCTAACGCCCGAAGCTGCCAGTCGGTCTGCATCGGCTGCACCTGCCCGTCAGCATCTTCGTCAGCTACATCGATCGAGCTAACCTAAGTGGGTAAGGGCCGTCTTGCTAACTCAAACAGTCCTTCAGCTTCAGCTTTTAGAGGTAGTCTAGTAGACTTATGGAGAGCCCAGTCGATAGGGTAGGGTCGATAGGGTAGATAGATGACATAGTTGGATAGAGCACACGCTTGGTTCCAGTGATGAGCACTACGAACAACCGAGCCATCCTACCGCCCTCTCCGCTGGGCCTGGGGTTGGACACTGGTGGGCCCTTGCACCAGAGGGCCGTGCAGAAGAGCAGGTCCCTGGCTCGCACCTACCTCCTCTCCTGCTCCGTTCCCCCGGCGTGTGGCCCGGCGGGGCTGCCCAGGAACCCTGTGCGGCTACCCTCGCTTACCGCTGCCCAGCGGCCCCACAGGCAGACCCCTGTGGTCTCCCTGAGGTAAGATGATCTACACTAACTGGATAGATCAAGGACTACGGGCAGGTCATATGATATATATGTGTTCAGTTGCATTTGCATTTTTGGGGCCCAAATAAATGTTATTTGCAAGGTGAGACTTTGAGAAATCTAATGGGAACCATGATGGGAAGATACATTTGTTACAATCATAAACCTCCTAAACGTTTACAAAAGGCTTTATGGGGTAAACAGCGGAATATTCCCGTTGCCCCGGTTTCACAGCTGAACGTCGGCTACTTCTCTGCCCCTCTACATATGGGTTACTTTAACTTGGACAGCAACCAGTATTGTCAGGAGAGCATTTGAGGCTATCCACACAGTACACACACCTGATTCTCGAATCTTGACACGTTTGAAGGTCTCAAATCACCCAGTTAGAGAAGGTATTCAGTAACTCTCAAAATCACACCTCAAGAGGTTAGTGAAACTTCATTGACTGTATACTATATATGCTGTTGCACCTGAATAAATATCCTAAATAAAACACAAATTTCAACCCTGCAGCTTCAGTGAGCCTTCCCTCTTCACCCCCGGGGAGCACGTCGTATTCATGGGACATCGTCACCGGCCCAACTCGTTGCGAAAGCGAACCCCGCCCTCACACCAACTGCCCGGCAGGTCATCCCCACTGACCTCCAGCAATACCCACGACCCTTCGAGGAAACGCCATTCCGATGCGACCCATCCACCCCCCTGGCAGAACCAGAACTACCACCGGCCGATCTACACTCACTTCTCACAGCCAATCCATCCCAGCCCCAAGATGCCACCTTCGAGGCGTCTCTCCGACAGCGTGGCCCAGACTTCGCCGGAGATCCGGTCTGAACTTCGGCCATCGGTGGTGCGCTATGGTCGCGGTTCGCCCGAGGGAGAGGCTCTGTCTGTCGTAGGCCGGCCCTGCCAAACTCTGGCTTCGGTTGCGGCGTCTCTGCCCCCAAAGCGCACTCATCTCCATGTGTTTCTCCCCACCGGGGACCGGGCCAGGGAGGGGGAGGAGGCCGACAGTGAGTCTGTGGACGAGGGCTTCATGGATGAGCTGGACAGTAAGATCACTGCTCTAAGACTGCAGCATGGTGGAACAAATACCGTTCCATACCACTGAGGTCTTGTTGTTGTTAGAGCTGCTGATACACACAGAGATGGCAGCACAAATGTTAAGGAATTTGCTAACTTTGCATCCTGAATAGGACTTTGTTTATTTATGTAGTCATTTATGTTTAGTAATTATTTTGTTTGAGTTAGTTAGGGGTAGTTATTTTGTATTTGATTTTGTACTCTGAATACATGATGGTGCTTTATAAGATGATATGGCTCAGCGATGATTGTGCTTATGTACAATGCTTGGTTGCATTTTTGAAAAATGAAATGTCTGTCTTGATTCAATAAAAAGAACAAACACGACCTTGAAGTTGCTTCCTTATTCGCAGTTAGGCCTACTTTGAAACTTTCCTGTCCACCTTACATTTTCCTAGAAAACCATACAAATTCACACATATGTCACCTGGTATCTTGGGTCAGATGACATTTGACGGATTTAAGTATCAAATGTGCACATATTCAAGATTTGGGCTCAACTTCATAGCGGCATATAAGTTGTTAAATCATGTTTGGCCACCCAAATACAGGCCTATCCACTAAGATAGCACCTTATGCTATTGACCCATGCTACAGTATTTTAAGTCTGGCCCAAAACGGGGTTCCTTCATGAAAAGGGGTCAAAAAACGCTCCTCTGGCTAATTCAGGCCTGTAGTTCAGGGGTTAAAACGCTGAAAGCCCAGTTCCTTCTCAAATGCGCACATGTTAAAGATTTGGGCTCAACGTAATAGCAGCTCTATAAGGGGTTAAATCGTGTCAGACCATCCAAATACAGGCTGGTCCACTGCGATAACATATACTATACATTATACTATTGACCCATGCCATTTTACGCCTGGGAAGGATAGAGATACGCTATTCTAGCAGGCTAATATGACTCCATTATGTGTCTGATGTCTGGATATCGGTGGGACGTCATTAGTGGCGACGCTCCAATGAAAAATTGGTTTAAAAAAAAGAAAGAAAGAAAAGAAAGAGGACATGCAGAGCTAAATGTGTCAAAGTCGTCCATACTTTTCATTTTACTGACCAGCAGAGGCACCCACTGCAAAGGTACTACATACATTTGCATTCGCACAGGTTGGACAATTAAGTGAGGCAATAGCCCCTAAACTGCCATTTTCCTTATACAACGTAAAAGTATGGACGACTTTGACACATTTAGCTCTGCGTGTCCTCTTTCTTTTCTTTTTTTTAAACCAATTTTCCTTATACAACGTATAACGTATAAGGAAAATTATACAACGTATTTTCCATATACGTTGTATAATTTCCCTGCACGGACTTCAGCCTGTGTTATTGGCGTATTGAATGAAGACGTGCAGTGCAATTACATTATTTATTTTTTTACAACAACGAAAATTGAAACAGAAACAGAAAATTGAAACAGGGACAGCTCAGTGGGCGGCTCCCGGCCGGCGCCATCTTGGCAGTGCCTGACTTCCCCGCAACTTTCAGCTAATCCAAAATGGGAAAAGAGGCGGAGCTGAGGCAGCTAGCGGCCATCCTCCTGTGACAGCACCACCTGTCACTCAAAGCGGCCACGCCCTTAATTATGCATAACTTTAAGCCTCAATAAAATTAAAACGGGTGAGTTACATAAAAATCCCCCCCCTGTACTGTTGTCATGAAGGGGGAAATGAGCTATAGAGACCAAAACCGTTTTTTGTACCAGGCTGTAAACATGTTTATTTCAGCTGTAAAGTTGGGCATTTTAACATGGGGGTCTATGGGGATTTACTCCCTTTTGGAGCCAGCCTCAAGTGGCCATTCAGTATACTGCAGTTTTGGGCACTTCCGTGTAGGCTTCAATTTTCAGACCCGGAGTTTGCTCCTTGGTTTTGAAGCGTGTTGGCTGCAGCCGTCAATATAAGGAGAGCCAAAACTAAATAGATAAACAAATTCCCTAAATAATGATAATTAATAACTTAATTAACTTAATAGATAATAATCGTGAGCAAATTGCCAATGTCCGTAAACACTGTTATCATAGGCGGCGGGTGAGGCCGAGGAAATGGAGGGCTAATATTTGACCAACTACCATACTTGTTTTAACGACCACGGAGAACCACGTCATCATGTTCATAACAGCAATCCTATGCACTGAGGCCGACTACTAAAGTTACATGCATATGCATATGAGAAAAGGGGCTGGCATTAAAGGGGAACTTCTTTGCCGCTTTTGAACCTCATCTCTCTCTCTCTCCGCATTAGGGATACAGTGTGAAAACGCCCGCAGTTGTTGCCGATGCTCTCTGTGTCTCTCTGCTCTCTGCAGCTCAGCGCAGATGCTGAATCGGACCCCAACTCATTGAGTTGACATCCAGTGGATGACAACTCAGGTGATCTGGGTGCAGATCTGGGCGCAGGCAACATGGAGGAAAGGTAAACATTTTTCATTTGCATTTACTACCCACATTGAAATGACACAAAGGCGGTTGAAAAGCGGCTGAGTTCCCCTTTAAGTGGCTTTTTTGCCAATACTGTTTTTGATTGGTGCTTCTATTGCAAATGTAACCACGCTGTCATAGATCATCATTATTTGTATTATTAGACTAAGTCTTATGAATAACTGCAGCATGGCAGCCAACAATGTAATGTTGTTTTTGTTGTTTGTTGCCTTTTATTTATCCCACGGCATTCCCCGTAGACCCGCCCCATTCCGCCTCTGATTGGCTGGTGTCCGTTGCCTCCGTCGGTCTGATTGGTTAGAAGAGGTGACGTACACGTGTGTATCAGTATCCCGCGGTAACTCTTTTTACCCAGAATTCAGAGGTTCTCCAGAAGCGACCAGGCTCCATGTTGGTTCTGGGTCCAAACTAGTGTTTCCAAATGCAGACGTTAGCCGTGTTTAGTTCCCACACGGCCGCCCACGGGTAGAGGAAGACCCGCCGCGTTGAGCCCTGGAGAACACCACCACTGAAAAGGTGGTGGTTTGACCGATTGACAAGTGACACCTTCTGAAATAAGAGGTCTGGTGGTGCAAGTGGCGTCGGACACCCAACACGAAGGTAATCACACCTTAACTTCTCTAAAAACACACACACATACATATGTGTATATATGTAGTTAAACCTACCTGAACCTGAAGCTAGTGACATTGCTGAACTTAACGGCAACTGGGTAACACCAACTGGTGTTGACGTGCAGAGGGTAGCATGTCGCAATAAGTTAGCTCCTTCTCTAGTGGTATATTTACATCCCCCGAAGCCCACACGTGTCGGACGGCCGTGGCACTGCTAAAGGAGAGCCACGGTGCAATCCCGTCCACATGCGTCCTAAAACGGAACAGTTTTACAGATACTTGTGTTGTCTAGCCCGCTGTCGGCAGCATGAAGCCTGCAGGTCGACACCACGGGATGCCACAAGCGATCTTTGAATTGTTGGTTTTTGCACTGGGTTATCGATCGTGTTGTTGTTGTCGCAGTTATTACACGCAGGCGTGTTTCAGAAATGATGCAGTTGTGTGTGTGTGTGTGTGTTGACTTGGGGAGGGCCCACGTTAGGCTGGCACGTCGTGACGTCACAACT
>OMNR01099341.1:5695-16166 GCA_900303205.1 Mora moro
GGGGGGGGGGGGGGGGGGGGGAATGAGCTATAGAGACCAAACACGTTTTTTGTACCAGGCTGTAAACATGTTTATTTCAGCTGTAAAGTTGGGCATTTTAACATGGGGGCCAATGGGGATTTACTCCCTTTTGGAGCCAGCCTCAAGTGGCCATTCAATGTACTGCAGTTTTGGGCACTTCCGTGTAGGCTTAATTTTTCAGACCCAGAGTTTGCCCCTTGGTTCAAATCACATTGAAGAGTGACAAGCAATAAAATATAAGCCAGGATACAATTAACACACCCTGGGATTACGGAAATTGTATTCAAAAAGGTGGAAACTTACATTTGTCGCAGTCCAACTTCTGTTTGATACCAGCATCCACCAGAAGACTGCACGCGCACGGGGTTCCGTCGCAGGTGGCCCACTTCATAGTGTTGCAAAAGCCTGGCGGGGGGGGAGACGATGCAGGGACATTTAAAATCGAGACATTTCGGTGGCATTTTGTGAGGTGCATTGCCGTTTTAAATACAGGAAAACAGTGTGAACTATGGCGATTGATTATAAAAAAATTTAAAAAAAGGATTTCGGGCCCATAGTACAGGCAGGCCTACAAACAAAAGCAGGCAAGTCAACTGGGCGTTGGTTAAAAGAAAAAAAACAGCGAGCTCCTCCACAGAGGACACGCATCTGCCCAACCCCCACTTCCGCGCCCTGCACCGAAACTCTACTAGTGACTTATTACCTTCATTTTTTTTTTTAAATATATAACTTCCCAGCATGAATGCCACATTGATCATTCTGTCTACACAATAGGCACTTGGCATGGTAATCTGCGTCAAACCTTATAATTAACTTTAACATAGGACACCTATACACACACGGCACTACACCTGGCCCAGGCGACATTTTAGAAGGGCAAATTATTGAGTGGTGAAAACGCCAGCGGTAGGCTGAATTAAATGACTTACACTGAGCAGAGGCGCCTACTGCGAGGCCAACGAAAACCAGAGCTATCAAAAACTTCATGGTGGCAAAGAAAAAGTTTGATCCCAGTCGGTTTTGTGTCCCGTCTCCTCTCACGACGCTCAACAACAGAGTACAAACTCGAAGCGCTCACGCGTCTTTCTTCCGCCCCACAGGTGTGTTCTCGTCCAACCCGTTCCCAGGTAAACTCTGTGATGGCGTAGTCCCAAGGCGGAGAGACAGAGAAATATGGGCCGAAGTGAAGTTGGTCGATTTGATCCTGGCCTTAGCGATTGCGTGAGCTCTTTATTGCGTAATGCAGAAATGTATCTTCTTGCCAGACTGATTGAGCGACTCGAGGGACTAGTAGATTTATAAGATCACCAGTCTCATGACGTCAGGCTAATTTGAATAGTATCATAGGGGCGGGATTGCGGCGCACCTAGTTTCCGCTGTGACCATATTCGGTGTCAAGCTTATAGTTGTTGCTTATAGAGTTGGCTAATCATAGGTTGTAAATTAATCTTATATAAAATCAAGAGGTGATTTGTAAATCAGAATTTAGGGGAAATACACTCAATCACCAAATCAAACTGAATGAAATGAGTAGGCTAAAATGTGTAGGCCACTGAGACTATTTTGTTAAAAATAAACAATAAACGTAAATGTGACGCTCGACGATATTGTTGTTATTATTATTATTATGTTATTATTGTTTTATCCTTTTATTTTATATATTTAAAAGGGTAAAATCATGGGTAAAATTAAAACATAACAGGCGTCAATGTAAAATAATAATGATTGTTTACGTGACTTTTCACATGCGTGTGACGTCACCGACCAACCTCTCACTGAAACTTGTCCAAGCAGTGAGAGAGAAACTGTAAACTGAAAACTGCTTTTGCTGGTGTTGAGTCAGATTCTTTCAAAACACACGACTGAGTCACTGTCTTTGATTCTGATTACCTGTCCAAGTTGTGTCTCACCTATGACTATTATTATACTACTATCACCTATTTCGAGAATGATTGTTATGCCTATTTATAGAAAACGAATTAAAAAAGTATCTGTGTTGTCTGAAAATAGTTTATAGCCTTAAATAGATGTCTATAAATCACACATGCATATATGCGTGGCTACTCTTTAATGTATCCTTCTTCCTTCTTCTATCTTAGAAACATACCACATTTTCACCCTTCATATTTTGGGATTTAGTCACACATTCAAAACAATGTGTTTTTCCCATACAAGAACGTTTATACTTTTAATCACACTTATATGTCATGGAATAGCATATTAGCCTACATTGAATAAGATCAAACAGTCACTCATTCATGTTACACTGTGTGCACGACCTTCATGTTATACATCCATGGTACTCCACACGCTAATCGGAAGCACCACGCTACAGGCCTATGTGGTGAAGTTGAGCTTTGTAGTGTCATTTATCATATCAAGTAGGCCCAAGATAATTCACAGACAAAACAAGGTTAAGATATGAATATGCGTCGGAATAAACTAGACTTGACTTGATTATTATTTATAATAGTCAGAATACGCTGCTAGCATAGTCTTTCGACACCCGATCTTTAAGAAGTTGCGAGGCCTGCTGAATATTGTTTCCGCGATCCTGAATGGATTGTATGGCTCATCCTGGGAGGTATGCGGGTGTCAGAACAACCTGCCATGTTTTTAGAAAGGAGGACATTTCACGATTTCAACACGCTGACAGCCATACTTGTTGGGGCAGTTTCATGCGATTAGAAGACATCCGTTAACTGGTTTCTTTGAAAAGCACAGTATAGTTTTCATACTATTTTTGGTTCAATATCTTGAAGCAGCTTTAACTCGCATTCTCTCTGTTGATATATATTTTAATTTTAATAAAAATAACATATTATCTATCCATTCTGCCGATACAGATTTTGTTAGGTCAGCACAAACTCTTTGTATTAAAAAAACATTTTAATATATGAACACGTGTAAAAAGGACAAACTAAAGCCTCAGGGTGGTGTGTGTGTGTGTGTGTGTGTGGTCATCCTCATTGTGTTAAAAGGTGATAGATGATACATAACTCATGGGAATACGGGTGTTTCTTCTTCTCAGCGGTTTAACATGTCAGGGAGGTGCACGGCACGGGCAGAGTGTCGCATTGTCCCAGCATCTCCCCCGGGGGGAGGTTTGGGTGGTGGGTTTAGGAGGAAAGGGTGGGACAGGACAGTTAGGGGAGGTGGTGGTGGTGGTGGTGACAAAGTAGAGGGATAAAGAGTCATGCAGCCCAGGGAGAAAGTAAAGCGAGAGGAAGAAGAGCCAAGAGACACTTAGGATAACAGAGGATCCACCGAGAGACGGGGGAAATATGGGGTGAGTGAAAAACAGGAATGGAATTGAATTCATTTTCAAATCATCCTCATCATCATCATCATCATCATCCATGGCTGTTCTGCACTTTTCGAGAAACCGGCAACATGTTTTTGCTCATTTGTATATTTGTTAAATTTCAGTTAATCTAGAAAATTATACTCGATTAATCCCTAATGGGTAGTATATTTATGCCTATGTGTCAATTACATTTTTGTCTAAATGCTTGAAAATGTGTTTTTATAAAGATATTTAATTTGCAGCAAATATTTGATTTCGACTTCAGTTTTGCCTAACTTTGTCAACCTTTTGTGGGGGCTTTTGGTTAAAGCTTTGGATTATGTTGGACCAATAATTTCATAATTAAATCCATTTGGTTAATCTCCAAATACATACATGGTCACATACATGACCACTAGGGGCGCATTCATGGCCAGAATGGTAGAAATGCAAGAAAAAAGTAACTACAGGCTGAAGGCAAGCATAATTACATCTCCATTTTACGTTTCTGTCCCTTTGAGGGAGGTCTGTTGAGGCTGTATTTAAGCAAGGAACAAGACAATGTCCACTGTCCACTCTCTCTCTCACAGACAAAAACACAGAGAATAGACCTGTGCAGCCCAGAGGGAGTAGTAGCATTTATTATTTAACAGTAACCAAATCAGAAACAAGGGTACTGTAATTGTCATACCAGTGGCGGAGGCAGAAATTGTATTTTGGGTGGGCCAGTAACAAAATGGATGGGCCAGTAGAAGTAGGGAAAAAAGGACAAAAACAGCGACAATTTTACTTTGCAACATTCTGCATTACAAAGGCAATAACAGCAAAACACTGCCTATACAAAATGCTTTAGCAACCGAGCTCAGTCTGTAAAGGCACAACAGTATTGACAAAAACTTGTCTATTCAGACAGGTACTGCATGCCATACAGGAGGCTTCCTAAAACGTCCTTCCTTTTTAATCAGAAGACAAATTTAACACACACAACAAGACAACAATAAACCAAGTTTATATCTATTCATTTTTCTTACATACATTTTTATATTTTTTGTAACAAAATGTATTTTGATCAAACTTGGCTGGCTGGGCCAGTGGGTGGGCCAGTGCCACCCAGTTCCAATACTGGTTTCGTGCCTGTGTCATACTGACCTTTGTGATATCATCTTCTTTCTATTGTTATTTCCTTAGTAGCAATGCGCCAATGAGGACAAGAGCAGGGATAGCAGCAGCTCTTTATTCAAGATGAATTCTTTGTTGTCTCTGGTTGGGTATATCCTGGTTGGTTGGGTCCCGCCGGTCACTCATAGCCTACTGTCTGCAACTAGTTTCCGGCTGCACAGAGCAAAGAAAGACAGTTACCAAGCTTCAGGATGTAAATGACAATGTTCTTTTTTCTTTTAAGGTGCATTTATACGGTTATAATCATATTGTAATACAGACATCCAATACATTAAATTAAAGCTCCCGACCTAATGATTACAGTGGTGTGATCGATTAGATCAATTGATTATTATTGTTATTAACATTCATCATTGTTATTTGGCAAACAAATATTCAAGGTCAAGTTTAAATGAAAATGTGGACTTTTGTAAATTGATTGTGGCTTTGATGAAAGTGTATATTTGTTCACATATTGTTCCTGATATCAGCTATCAGTAGTATGTTTCAATTTCTGTATAGATGCGAGTTAAGTCACAATTAGGTCATAATAGCATAATTGTTGTGGTGGTATGGAGTTAAGTGTACACTTCAATGTTATATTAAGTTGCAGTCTTTTTGCAATATGCGGCCAGACATGATGCAGATACAGGAGAGAGTAGTTAAGGTGAAAAATCAGAAAAAGTATATAAACAGATATGTCTCCAATATAGTGTTTCCATGAAGTGAAATATATATATTTATATATATATATATCATTTTATTTATATATATATTTTAATATTCTTGCGCACCAGGGGCCCATACAGCTTTCATTTCATGGAGCCCTAAATTCCTGGCTACGCCCCTGCTCAGTGATGGACTGTTTGTATGCGAATGGCTCTTCAAATGAACAGTTTGTTGGAAATAATCTGTGGTCTTTTTGATTATTTCATTTGGAATTCCTTTTGCATTAGGTTGAGTAAAAGGGATCCCTTTTGGCATCTGCTGTTGTGTCCGATTATCAATAAGAATTACTTACTTACTTCTAAAGTCTTCATGTGTGATTGCTGAGTCGATGGGCAGATCAATGTTAGGCCAAGTGCAACAATAGACTCTAAAACTATTGTTATGTGTGGAAAGTAGGCTACAGAAAAAGCTAATATAATGCAAGGGGTAACTTAACTCACACTCTTGGATTAGCTGAGTGACGTATATAGATCCGGCTTCAACCTGTTTCCTATGAATCTCACACCCTGCGAGCCACCAAACTATCTGTCTTTACAACCCCCCCGCCCCGCCCCCCCTGCTGCAAGTATTCATCGGGCTACACCTCAAACATCCTTTCCTCTTCTCTATGCAACAGGTTTCCACTGCTGTGGGCGATGTGTCTGTTTGTAGCGCTGAAATACTGCTACACAGGTGAGTTTGTTTCAGGATGAGTGATTGAGTATTATCCCATAATCTGTCCTTAACTTAACACGGATGTGTGCTACCACATGATGATGCTGATAATTATTCAGATTGACCAACATCTAGTTATTCCTTTCTTCTTCTTCTGTCTCTCTCTCTCTCTGTCTCTGTCTCTCTGTAGCTGACCCAATGGACTGTGAGGCGGCAGGCTGGAATTGCCACCTCCACGCAAACTGCCTGCAGGTCAACGTCAACTTCACCTGCGTGTGCCGCAACGGCTACCAAGGGAATGGGCTGCATTGTGACGACATCGACGAGTGTCTCAGCGGCCTGCACAGCTGCCACCCTGCCGCGCGCTGCAACAACACCCTGGGCGGCTACAGCTGCGTGTGTCTGGCCGGGTACGACGGGGACGGCGCCCTCTGTCAGGACATTGACGAGTGCGAGATCGAGAACGGTGGCTGCCACGCCGATGCCACGTGCACCAACTACGAGGGCGGGCGCGAATGCGACTGCCAAATGGGCTACGCGGGCGACGGCTTTCAGTGCGCCGATATAAACGAGTGCGATGAACAGGGGCTTTGCCACTGGGACGCCACCTGCACTAACCACCCGGGTTCCTTCGTGTGCACCTGTAATGCCGGCTATAAGGGCAACGGGAACTACCTGTGTTTGGACATCGACGAGTGTTCAGAGACGCCCACCGTGTGCTCGTCTTCGTTCGGTTACGAAGGCTGCAAAAACCTGGACGGGACCTACAAGTGCACGTGCCACACTGGTTACGAGAGCAACGGGAACACCTGCGAGGACATTGATGAGTGTGCCAGCAGGACGTGCAGCCTGTTTGCGGATTGCGAGAACATCGTAGGATCGTACAAGTGCACGTGTTTCTCCGGTTTTGTTGGCAACGGACTGTCGTGCGTGGACAACAACGAGTGCAGCGGTGACAACGACTGTCACGCCAGCGCAGTCTGCATCAACATGGTTGGCAGCTACCAATGCTCCTGTTTGACAGGCTTTCTGGGAGATGGCCATGATTGCCAGGACGTGAACGAGTGCCAAAATGCTGGGATCTGTCCCGCTAACGCTGCGTGTGTCAACATCCCAGGTGCATTTGACTGCAACTGTGGCCGTGGCTACCTCTACAACAACTCGAGGTGCCAAGACGAGGACGAGTGTGCCATAGGACTCTGCAGTCTCTACGCTGCCTGCGCCAACATCCCAGGCTCTTTCAGCTGCCAGTGTATGCCCGGGTACAACGGCGATGGCCTCAGCTGCGTGGATGAGGACGAGTGCTTGTTGCCCCAGCAGTGCCACGCCAATGCCGCTTGCATCAACGTGCCCGGCTCCTACAACTGCAGCTGTGAGGTGGGGTACTCCGGAGACGGTGTGATTCAGTGCGCAGACGTGAACGAGTGTCAGGTGAACAATGGGGGCTGCAGGAACATGGCCGCGTGTGTCAACGCCCCGGGCTCCTTCTCGTGTCTGTGCTCGACGGGCTTCACCCTGGTCAATGAGACTCTGTGTCAAGACATTGACGAGTGCGAGGAGAACAGCGTTACGTGCGGCACCAACGAGTGGTGCCTCAACACCGAAGGGTCTCACGAGTGCCGGTGCCTCGCCGGGTTCTACAGGCCGGGCAGCCAGGCGAGGTGCACCGACGTGGACGAGTGCAAGCACAAGCCATGCCACGCCAACGCCACCTGCCTCAATACGGAGGGCTCCCACGAATGCACCTGCATGGGGGGTTTCTCGGGGAATGGCACACACTGCCATGACATAGACGAGTGTCTGGTGGAGGGCGCGTGCCACCAGCGGGCGCTGTGCATCAACGCACAAGGGGACTTCTCCTGTCGCTGCCAGCTAGGCTTTGAGGGCGATGGCTTCTACTGTCGGGACGTGGACGAGTGCCTCTCTAACACCACGTGTCCACTCATCTCCACCTGCGTCAACTCCCCCGGGGCCCACGTCTGCTCGTGTCTGAACGGCACCGTGGCGATCAACGACAGCTGTGTGTTGCCCGTTTCCCAGTGCGACCCCACCTGCCACCCGCATGGCCTGTGTCACTCTTCGCTGTCCAGCTACCAGTGTGTCTGTGATCTTGGGTACATTGGCAATGGTCTGACTTGCTCAGACATAGACGAGTGCCAGGCGGAAAATGTCTGTCCACGAAATGAGACAGAATGTGCAAATGTCCCAGGATCCTTTGCCTGTATCTGTAAGGCGGGATATATACTGAATGAGACAAATTGCGTTGGTAAGATTTTTTTATTGTATCATACTATTTGATAGCTTATATTAGCACTCGATTTCATTGTGTCAGTATTAGCCACAGGTAACTGGAGTTACCTGGGCTTGTACATATTTATCATTTTTTTATTCACGTTATTCTATGTTTTGTGTTCATTCTTCATTTACAATATTTTCCATTGTCTAATCAATAGTAATCATATAGCCTACATGGTTACAATGTAGGCAAGATGAAATGACACTGAATTTGGAAAGAAAACACATGGCAAACATGGCATAAAAACAAACTCTAGTTTTGTCTAACCTGCTGAGTGACATCGTATTATACCCTCTTGCTTTCTCATCTCTCTCCAACCCTGTCTTCTCTCCGTAGACGTGAACGAGTGTGAGACCAAACAGCAGCGGTGTAGTGACTTTGCCCGTTGTGAGAACACCATTGGCAGCCATCTTTGCGTCTGCCTCAGTGGCTTTGCCGGCGACGGAATCACCTGCTTGGGTACTAACCCACACCACGAACACCCTGCATACGCATAAACACATCACACCATCGCCCCCAAATTACAAACGTCCTTAACACCACTATGGTTATACTTGTGTGGTTTCCATTTCAACTTGTGTATGTGAATTTACTGTGAGTAAATAAAAAAGCGTCTTCTCAATGACTAAATGATCATTTGTATTTACGATCCTTTTCTGAGCTCTTTCACTCATTTGGGGCTGCTTCCCTGACCCTGTCCCGTTTTGGGTGACTTATAGACATCGACGAGTGCCAGGGGGACAGCGGGGGGTGCCATCCCGTCGCCAACTGCACTAACATACCTGGCTCCTTCCACTGCACCTGCCCGCCCGGCACAGAGGGCTCTGGCTTTGATTGCCGCGACGTGGACGAGTGCTCCTGGAATTCCACGCTGCCCCACAACTGCAGTGTCCACGGCATCTGCAGCAACACGGACGGATCCTACCTCTGCCGGTGCCAAGACGGTTACCACGGAGATGGCTTCGACTGCGAAGACGTGGACGAATGCCGGTCCAGTAACGTGTGCGACAGGAACATGACGTGCGTCAACACGCTGGGTTCCTACGCGTGCACCTGCATCCTGGGACTGGCCTACGAACAGGGCACATGCGTGAGCCTAGATGACTGCCTGAGCACTGGCCGCGCGTGCCACCCCAGGGCCATGTGCTTCCCTGACCGCAGCTCCTTCTACTGCCACTGCCGCAAAGGCTACCATGGTGATGGGACAGACTGTCGAGACGTGAACGAGTGTGATGAGGGATCGGCCGAGAGGCCATGGGAGGCCTGTCCTCCCTTTTCCTCCTGCATCAACAGCAACGGCTCTTACGGTTGCGAGTGCTGGGACGGCTACTATAGCACTGGAATGCGCTGTCAGGATACAGACGAGTGCGCCGATGGCAACTTCACCTGCCCGGACAACAGCACCTGCCACAACGTGGACGGGGGATACCGCTGCCCCTGTGCGCCGGGCTTCTCCCTTTCCAATGACTCGCGGTGTTTAGACATGGATGAGTGCTCTCTCGGCCTGGACGACTGCCCCCGTGTGTCCAACTGCTTCAACACCGCGGGGTCCTTTTTCTGCGATTGCTGGGCTGGTTACCATGGGAACGACACGGGCGCATGGTGCACGGATATCGACGAGTGCCTGGGCAACACCTCTTGTCCCGAGCACAGCGCGTGCACAAACACGGACGGGGACTTCCTGTGCACCTGCGACGCCGGCTTCTCGAGCATCGACGGCCGGTGCGTGGATGTCGATGAATGCCACGTGACCGTGTGGGCGCCGCCTTGTGCCAACGGAGTCTGCATGAACACTCTGGGCTCATACTATTGCGAATGCACACAGGGCTACTGGAGCAATGATACAGAATGTGTGGATGTAGATGAGTGTTCAGACCTCCTCGACTACTCCGTGGAGTGCCAGCCCTTCGCCACATGTGTCAATGCCCCTGGGTCCTACTACTGCCTCTGTGATGAAGGGTTCTCTCTCATCTTGATCAATGAGACCATCTGGACCAATGAGACCATCTGGACCAATGAGACCATCTGGACCAATGAGACCATCTGGACCAATGAGACCAACTGGACCAATGAGACCAACTGGACCAATGAGACCAGCTGGACCAATGAGACCAGCTGGACCAATGAGACCATCTGGACCAATGAGACCAGCTGGACCAATGAGACCACCTGGACCAATGAGACCATCTGGGTCACCCGGTGTCAAGATATTGACGAGTGTGAGGGCAACCCTTGCCCCGAATACTCAACATGTGACAACGTTGTAGGGTCGTTTCTGTGTATGTGCCATGAAGGGTTCACGCCGGACCCATTGTCGTATCTGTCCT
>OMNR01099345.1:2576-15328 GCA_900303205.1 Mora moro
CACACACACACACACACACACACACACACACACACACACACACACACACACACACACAGACCATCTAACAACGACACCTTGCACCATAACAACCAGCCGCAACCTCCATAGCAACCACACCTTCCACGATAACAACCAGCCCCATCCTCCATAGCAACCACACCTTCCACTATAACAACCAGCCCCATCCTCCATAGCAACCACACCTTCCACCATAACAACCAGCCCTTCCATTGTAACAACCACATCCCATCCCATCCTCCATAGCAACCAGCCCGTCCTGCATAGCAACCACACCTTCCACCAGAGCAACCACACCTTCCACCATAGCAACCGGACCATCCCTCGTAACACATGCAGTCCCATGACAACACACAGTCCTTCAAAGCAGAGAGGGGGAGATTTAAAGATGACACTCTTCTTAATGAGGCGTCTGATCCCCTCCTGTGTTAGCATGTCTGCTAGCCTAAGTATAATCCTATGTACTATCCACTTATACCCAACCCTGCACAACTCTCTCTCTCACTGTCACACACACACACACACACACACACACACACACACACACACACACAAACAAACACAAACTCGACCTCTTAAAGAACGATGGTAATGATAGCTAAAAACACTCACACTGTCTCTCTGTCTCTCACATACACACACACACACACACACACACACACACACACACACACACACACACATACACACACACACACACACACACCAATAAATATGTCATGATATCAATGTTATTGCATCAATGTTACATTTGCTATTCCAAAACTGAGCTTTTTAACTCTAAGTGGGTTGGGTGGCTTGCGATGCCATGGACCTAAACTAGTTAGCAAGTGTTGGGTAGGGTATATTTTAACAAAGACATCCCCATGCTTCTGTCTAGGACCACAGTACAGCAGTTTGGTTTGATGAATGAACTAAAAAACATGGACTGAGTGGCTGCGTTCCAATCATCCTTCTGTAGCAATTCCCCGCCGGCTCGCTGCCTTAATCTCCCCATGCTGTCCTCAACCGCCAAGAAGGAGGATAGATCAGTGTCTCCTCCTACACAGGAAGTGTTTTAGCGATGAGGCTGAGGAAAACCATCGGGTTGGCAGACGGAGAGACTTACACTCTGTCCTCCATCCACGCTGAAGGACACGTTGCTGAGCACAGCGCGCCCGGCCTCCGTGTACTTGGCCGTCAGCCCCTGCACCTCCATGTGGCCACGGTTGGGCCAGCAGCCGTCTGGCCCAGTGTGGGGGTTGTCGATGACCAGGTCCTGGCCTCCCCGGCCCTGGTAGGTCTCCTCGGAGGGCAGGTCGATGAACTTGAACACCCGATCCACCGACCGCATCTGGGGGGGAAGAGACAGGGGGACAGAATACCAAATAAAAAATGAGGTGGCAAAATGGGGAGTATCTTGTGGTGACAGGACAAGATCCGTGTCTGTTATTGTTACATATTTACTGTATGTGTGTAACATGTATGTATATGTAATGTTGTCTGGGACCCCAGGAAGACTAGCTGGTTGGTGGTTGCCAAGGCGTCAGCTAATGGGGATCCTTATAATAAACAATAAACAGTGTGGTGAACGTAGCGGACGGGTTTCTAAACAACAGACTGTATAACATACGTGACGTCACCCATTGGTTTCTGAAGAGCCGTTGTGAAGCTCAGTGGGCGGCTCCCGGCCGTCGCCATCTTGGCAGTGCCTGACTCCCCCGCAACTTTCGGCTAATCCAAAAATGGGCAAAGAGGCGGAGCTGAGGCGGGCCCTATGCTGCAGACAGCTAGCGGCTATCCTACTGTGACAGCACCACCTGTCACTCAAAGCTGCCACGCCCTTAATTTTGCATAACTGTAAGCCTCAATAAAAATAAAAAATAAAACGGGTGAGTTATATAAAAATGTACCCCCTGTACAGTTGTCATGAAGGGGGAAATGAGCTATAGAGACCAAAACCGTTTTTTGTACCAGGCTGTAAATGTTTATTTCAGCTGTAAAGTTGGGCATTTTAACATGGGGGACTATGGGGATTTACTCCCTTTTGGAGCCAGCCTCAAGTGGCCATTCAATATACTGCAGTTTTGGGCACTTCCGTGTAGGCTTCATTTTTTCATTTTCAGACCCGGAGTTTGCCCCTTGGATTAATCTCAGATCCAGCAGCATATTCCAGCAGTCAATTTCAGCCTGGCCAGGCTCTGTGCAGTCTCCCCCCAGAAGTTTTGCTATAACATAGTAGTTCTGCTATAACTATGTTACAATCATGACATTGATCTGAAGCTCAATTGTGAGGCTATTCTGTAAATAGTTTTCTAATGAACCCATATCAATTTCCTGTATCAGTCCCACCCACTTCCGGTGTAAACCCCACCCATTCCGAGTACGGATACGGATACAGATAAGTTGGTTGAACAGATACAGATAATGGTGTACTCGCTCAAGCCTAATACAGGTAGACTTACAGGGCTGAGAGTCCAATTTCCTCACCACCACACTGTCTTTTGTTTCTCCAGAGTTGGTTTCTCCTTCACCCTCCATCAGCATTCAGGAGATGGGGAGGAACGTCACGCTGGTGGGAAAGAGGCTGTGCTGGTCGGACGCCCTGCTCTACTGCAGAGACTTTCACTGGGACCTGATGAGCCTCAGAGGCCCAGAGGAGCAGGAGATGATCGATGAGCTGGTGGCTCGCGCCCCCTTCCCACTAACCAGCCACCTCTGGATGGGCCTCCGCAGGTACTGGCCAGGCCTTAGTGTCTATCAGGCAAACAAGTCTGTCCTTACGATCATCTGTCCATCCATCCACTCACTTTGTCTTATCAAAAGTACCATGAAAATAACAAAAGCGAAATATTTGGCCTTGTTATTCTTCCTTCCACCCAGGTAACTCTTTCAATGTCGGTAGGTCCATTTTAGGAAGCTCCTGGTTTTGGATGTCTGGTGACCCAATGGACTTCACTCAATGGGATCAAGGCTCACCCAAGTTAAGCCCCTGTGGGGGCGTGTCCAGTATGGAACCTTCCACATGGAGGCAACGCACTTGTGATGAACATCTTCATTTCATCTGCTTTACAGGTTGGTGTCCAGCCTATAGAGCCATTACCAGGTCCTCATCAAGCCAAATATGCTGAACCTTTAGCTCTTCATGAAGAATTTCCTTTTCAGTCAACTCTTCTTCAGCTTTTTTTACATGTGTGACATGATTCACAAACAGTTTGAAACAGTAAGAGGTTCAGAGCTTCCCATTTGCTCAAGTGTGAACAATGACTGAAATAAGTTGTTGGTCTTTTCCGCCACTTTCATTAACCTTCTTGTATCTCTATTTCCACAGGTCCGACAGAAGGAGTGAACAAGGTGCACTTCTACAGTTCCATAAGAGAGAAAACTAGTTGTAGCTAGCTTTGACCTATAAGCGACCTCACTAGCGAATACAGCTACTGATACCCTAGTAGTCCTTAGTAGTGTAGTTTCTGAATACTATAGCTCAGAGCTTATTTGTGGTAGAAGGCTAGTTCTGCATATTGTCATTATATGCGTTGTTTTCACATTCACATAATTATTAATATTATTAGTACTGTAATAGCTTGATATAGCTAAAAGAAATGTCAGGCCATTAGCATTTTGGCCTAGAATGGGCTTGCATGTAGGGTAGATAGGATACTATCACAGGGCTAGATACATTTACATTACTTTGCTATAAACAATTGTCAATAAACTTCATCATAAGCAAAGGTAGTTGTCATTTGGATTTGCAGATTGTGAGATCTGAAGATTGTATCAAAGGAATACCTGTCGCGCTTCGCTCTGTGCCTGTCTGGCTTAATTTAGCTGCTTTATATCCACACAGAAGGGTTATATCTTCAACTCCGATTGATTTTTTTTGGGGGGGAATCAAATAAAGAAAAGATGGCTGACCTGAAAAGGAGAGAGCAGCGATTGTGTTACGCTAGCAAAGAGGAACTTGCATCAATGGAGAGAGATATTTGCTGAAGTTCTAGAAAGTTTGAAATGATCGAGGCACTAAGCTCGTGCCTCGATCATGCTTCCGCGAGAGATTCAGTCTTGGCGACAAACCTATCTCTCAATCGTCAATCTAGATTAAATGTACCACACACCAAACCACCATCAGGTGGTTTTGACCAACGGCTGTCTACGTGTCTCTCGTACAACCGTTCCCACCTGTTCAGACAGAGAAAACATCTGCTCTTCGCATCGCAATCTCACTAAACAAATCGCGATTTGCAGAGAGATCTATGTAAACAAGGCATATATTAACGTTGTTCTAGGGTGCTTTGAATATGTTGAATTTTACTTCCATTTGAAGTAATGTAGTTTTATTGATCTGGGCATTCAAAGTGGTTCCAACACAGATATACGCCATTTGAGCCTTGTCGGGCGTTGTTAAGCTAAAAACGTAATTTCCTTTACTTATTGTGGCCTTTATGATCATTATAGTCCCCAATCTGTTTAAATACACATGAGTCAGTTAAATACACATGAGTGTGGTGCATGGGAACATCATAAACTGCAGTAGCCTAATAGTTTTGGGCAGTGGGCAGCTGGTGCTGAAGTTGGACCGTAGTAGGCCTAAAAAATCCAAACAATGAAGCTATGTGTTACGTCCCACTAAACGTCACACTCCCTCTAAAAGGGAGTCAAAGTTACCGACCCTGGTACACCACGACTAGGGTTTAATATAAGAGTACAATAGTAAAAGAGTATCAGTAATGTACAGAAATGTGACAGGTAACGGTAGGTATCACATATAAAAATGTAAAGTAGTTAACAGTGGAGTACAATTCCAAAATATACAATGACACAAGTAACAGTTACAGTAAGGGCCATACATTAGAGGTAAAGGTGCAAATCCAAAGGAGTTGACAGGACTAAAAGGAAGAACCAAATGATTTGCCTTTTGGCAAATCAGACCACACCTTGATCCGGCAGAGATTCAAACAAGCGAGGCTGGTGGCGAGGACAATACAGTGCAGGACGGACAAGGCTGACAATGCATTACGTCACTGCTTTGAAAACATTTCCAAACCAGAGACCATGGGGTAACAGTGAGGTTTGCGCTATGCTTAAAAGCGCTAATTCTGGCAACATGGATGACTACAAGTCTTCTTGGTATGTGGTGCTCAGAAAGGCAATTAAAACTGCCATGGGTAAATATAGGGACACATTGGAGTCACTTGACCATGGTTCCAATTCTAGAAACCTGTGGAGTTGATTAAAAACCATCGCTGATTATATAGGGACAAAGAGCTGTGCTGTGGAGTCACTTCTCTCTTCTCTTCTCTCTCCGAGGAGCAAAACATGTAAAGCAGAGGAAGTGAAGATGTCCAAATGGCAAGTATAATATATTCATATGTTATACTTGCCTGTGTATACACACCCTTTCGCACTCTTTCTCTTCATCTATCTCTCTCTCTCTCTCTCTCTCTCCCCGTGGGTTCTGCCTCCAGCAGAGTCCTTCGGCCTTGTCGAACCTTGAAGCATTGGTCTATGCATCTGACGGATGCATAGACCGGATTGGCGGGCCATACCCACGGATGGAGAGGTGCGTGGAGTCTTCTGTGCTCGCTGGCAGGAGGAGGGGGCAGGGGTGAGACGAGGAAAGTTATAAATATTATACCAAATTAGTTTGACGGGTACCACAGAGAATATAAACATACGAATAAGATGCTAGCACCAGTCGTAATATAACACAATAACTCCTAATGGTACTGTTCAGTTATCCAATAATTACGCTCAACATTATTCCTGGTCCTATATTGCTCAGTTGGCATTATCACTGCCAAGGTCAGAGGTTAGATTTCCCACTGGATCCAAGAAGACTGTATGCACTCACAGTGTTGTAAGAGGCTTCTCTACTCTCTCTCTGTTGGATAAACACTGCATTTCATCTCCCTCCTTCTCTGTTATTCTACCTCCATTTCCTATCCCCCATTCCTCCCTCTCTTCATCTCTCTCTCTCTCCTGCCTCTAGAGTCCTTCGTATTTGTATACTCACACACTGTTTGCCTACAGGGATTTTGCCTACTTTTTTGTTTTTTTTGTTGTCGAACCTTCTCCTTCTGTTTTTGCATCTGATGACCTATAAGGTCATAAACAAGTGCTCAACTTGTACATACATGAACACCCAAATCATGTCTCTCATGATTGTTTTTGCCCGTTGGAATGACAGAATTGCTCTTGACAATGCTGACAGCCAATGAGAATCGTGCCTTCAGTTTCTCAAGACGATGCCCGGCAACCCCCCACCGAGGGTCGGTGGTGATCGTCAGACGAAGGTTGATGCTCCACCTTCGTCCGTGCCATAACCTAAGATCGTTGGCCATCGTCTGGTTGTAATGCTGGCCAATTGAGACACACCAGTTTAGCTCACGCTGCTAGCACTCGTGCAAATAAATGTCATCCATCTGTAGTACAGGTTGCACCTCAGATGCGTTGCCTATTTTAGTTAAACTAAAATGGCTAAACCTGCAATATGTAACTTTTCACGGCAGCCATCCCTCTCCACACAACACATTGATTTGGGGAGGGAAAAATAAATTGCTGGGTGGAAATTTAGCCTTGCATGGATGGGTTTTATTATATTAATATATTTATTATATATTTGGTGTGGTTAAGGTCAAGCTAATGACCTGAGAGAGAGAAAGGAATCATGGGAAATTGGAACCCCGGCTAGATATCAGCAGCGTGAACATTTTTACAAAAGGAAAAGTCAAATAGATGTTTTATTGCATGTAAATATATTGCAAATGGTCTACGTCCTATGTAAATCCGGTGTGTTTGTCTGATTCAGGGACAAGGTTTACAGCCCTTCTGTTTGTGTGTGTGTGTGTGTGTGTGTGTGTGTTTGGGAGGGAGTGGTGTGTTTCAGCGTGTGTGTGTGTGTCCACACACTGCAGAACTCTCTGCTGGACATGTAATCCATCTAACCCTTCCTATGTGAGACTTTCTGTAAATGTTAGATGTTGTGTAAGTGTTGTAAACTGGATAGTCAGATCATAGATAGACAATAGGTCGATAGATAACAAATAGTTAATAGGTAGAGATGGACAGGAGATGCATTCTCCGGCCGCAGCGCCGGTCAGCTGTCCACCAACTCCATCTGAGACTGTAAAGTACGTTTCCACGGGAACTAAAGTACATAATAAATATGGGTGGTCCTTGTCCGTCAAAGTAAACATCTGTGCCACTCTTTCGATGTCACTCACTGAGAATGCAGGACGATTGCGGAGTTGCTATGCTGAGTGCAGTCTTATGTAGCTTACAATTCACTCATACGACATCAATCGTTCAAACACAATGTATTCATACACGTGTTGAATATAACGAAAAATAACTCAACTGAGGGGTATGCAAAGAGTTCTTTACCTCAAGGCGTACAAAACAAAAGAAACCAAATGGTAACATTCACAAGCAAATCAGATCAACCAAAATGTACGCAATGTATTGCCACACATCGTTCTGCGCCTCACTGCAGAAAGTACAAGGGTCCACTTCAGATTTAAATCTCACTTCAAGAAAGTTGAGAGATCAGACTTCCGCTATTCTGCGACACAGCGTGAAAAGGGCCCATTAAGAAACCCAGACAAAGGGATGGCTACATATTGCAGACTGCAAACTGTATTCGCGCTAACATTGATGCCAACAAAATTTGGTTAGCGACACATAGTGTGCTTGCATGCTATTTGTTATGCCTCAGTTTATCTTGCCATTTTTACATATTCTGGCTAAGCACGCTACATTATGGAAATGTGGGAGCAACTGGCTTTCTTCAGAAATGCATGGGCAGATGTATTTGCAGACAAGAGCCTGTGGATTCATTCATGCAAATCCAAGTTTGTCTAGCCTTGGTCCTGGATGCAGACGCTTCATTCATACCAAAAGGACCTCCCGACTCTGCTGGTGAGTACCAGCTTCAAATTAGAGACAAAACAATTTTTGGATTTTTGATTGCTCTGCTATGGTAGCCTCCTCATTTTTGGACTCATGCAAGGATTGATGCAATATAACTGTAATATGATTACTTATTTCTACATCTCAGTATCTATTCATTTTCACTTGTGTTAGATTGTTAATATAAAGAAATGTATACCTAGTAGCTAGTACTGGCTATTGTCAGTAACTGGGCATGTTGTTTCTCCAGAACCATGGGGTCCAGTTGTCTCATCTGCAGTTTCATTGGTAGGTATTCCACACAGCACTACTGTATTCATCATTGAGTTCACTGTGTGGAATTCATTAAAGTTAACATAACATTTAACATGGAAATGTTAAGGCAGATGTTTGACAGCTGCATTTTTGTGTTTGTGCGAGTGTGTAATTTATCTACAACTAATAATATTAGGATATAATTATTCTAATGTTAATATAGATTAGTATTAGTATTATAATATAATACAATATTTCGTGGTACAATAGTTGCAGGATATCTGCTTCTAATGATTTGTATTATTACTTCTGAATGTATTTATACTTAGTATTTATATAGTATTTTCTCATACACCAGGTGTTCACTTGTCATTCAACTCACCTGGATTTTCAGGTATTTCTATGTGCCCCATTTAGGGGCTGACAGCAAGTTATCCAAACATGCAAGTATTTCAATGTGTTTTGAACAACAGAATGCAACTTGACAAACAATTCTGTGGTTTCACTCGCCATTAAGCTGCATCTCGCGTTAACGTGGCGCTGAGCGGCACGGCCACTCAGTCTTCAACCGCGTATGGCGGGGAGGCTGAACGCGCCATCGATGGGAACACTGACCCTGAATTTTACCACTACAGCTGCACACATACCAATGGACAGGCCAAACCATGGTGGAGGCTCCAGCTGCCTGGTG
This sequence comes from Mora moro, assembly GCA_900303205.1. Taxonomy (NCBI): domain Eukaryota; kingdom Metazoa; phylum Chordata; class Actinopteri; order Gadiformes; family Moridae; genus Mora; species Mora moro. The sequence goes on from OMNR01099345.1 coordinate 11,431, forward strand.
TGTACAGTGTGTCAGAGATCGAGGTCACTAATAGGAATGGCGCTGAAGAGAGGCTCAATGGCGTGGAAATACTCATCGGGAATTCACCGGTGAACAACGGCAACGGCAATCCAAGGTGAATCATTGGCGCTACCTACCCAACTTCCACTCAAATACTGGGGCAGGATAGTGTAGTGCAGGGGTTCCAAACCTTTCTAATAATCTGTGCCAATAATCGTAATAAAGAAACACGGTGTGCCAATGGTTATTTTCAATGCATATTTTAAAAAAAATGTAAAACCTAAACTAATGAGCTTGCTCACGCCAAATTGTTCACATGTCTGTCAAAATCCTAAAGCCATCAGAAGCTCATGTATTTCATTTAATATCAATTCATGATAATGCTATGTTATAGTAGACAATTAGTAAACAATTTTACGCAGCACCCTGCTCTAAGCATAGCTTGTCATTTGATTTGACAAGCTAGGCTATTAAATGGCTACTAGTAGACAATGAAACAGCCCGAGTTAGGCTACTGTGAGCCATACCACAGTTGTAGAAACATAGAAAACATGAAAGCATAGGCTAGGCTTGTTTGTTTTAATTGAAGTAGCTTGTGACGAGGCATAATATTTTATCCGACTAATACATCAGTTAAAATGTTTAATACATCAGTTAAAATGTCTGACGATGGTGCTAGGTTGGGCATTCGATTCCCTTGGCTGGGCTGAATCGTATGAAGGTATTATCGGAGCAAAACAACTGAGCACCTGTGACAGTGGAATTTGTAGTCGTAGAAAATAGTCACACGTGTATCAGTACCATAGACTGTATAAAATATGGACGTAGTCTCTGTGACGTCACCCATTGGTGTCTGAAGAGCCGCTTTGAAGCTCAGTGGGCGGCTCCTGGGCCAGCGCCATCTTGGCTCCTGACTCCCCCGCAACTTTCGGCTAATCCAAAAATGGGAAAAGAGGCGGAGCTGAGGCGGGCCCTATGCTGCAGACAGCTAGCGGCTACCCTACTGTGACAGCACCACCTGTCACTCAAAGCAGCCACGCCCTTAATTATGCATAACTGTAAGCCTCAATAAAATGAAATTGGGTGAGTTAAATAAAAATTCACCCCCGTACAGTTGTCATGAAGGGGGAAATGAGCCATAGAGACCAAAACCGTTTTTTTGTACCACGCTGTAAACATGTTTATTTCAGCTGTAAAGGGCATTTTAACATGGGGGTCTATGGGGATTTACTCCCTTTTGGAGCCAGCCTCAAGTGGCCGTTCAATACACTGCTGTTTTGGGCACTTCCGTGTAGGCTTCATTTTTCAGACCCGGAGTTTGCCCCTTCATCAGTACATTTTAAGTCACAGGGAAAAATGATTTAGGAGTTGCACACAGTTACACCTTGTCAAATTCTTCATTGCAGGTGCACAAATCCTATTTTACAAATCACAAATGAAGAAACTCATACACGCACATTTGTGCTACAGTTGATGCAGTCAATATGGTGGAACACATTCACACATCCATATCAAAAAGTGTAACTTGTACAACTTTCACAAATCCTATTCTACGAATCACAAATGAATAAACTCATACTGCAGTGAATATGGTGCAAAACACATTCACACACTCGTATAAAAAAAAAAAGAAGAGTCATGGACAAAATTTGCACATCTGGAGAGGGCGCTTAGCTGCGTATATGGGTGCAGTCTACAGTGCCAATGATAATTGGGAGTCCAGCTACAGCAAAAAAATGTTTTTAATTTCCGTGTGTTGGTTAGGACTGTACGGAAACGACATGTAGCCTACTGGGGCATTAATGCTATGATAGCTTTCAGTACTGTCGGGAGCGCATGACTCAAAGATGACATGCCCATGTGAAATGCCCGACCTGTCTCCTATCTCTCTCTGAAAGGATCCTGTGGCTAAAACTCAAGAGTGCGCTGAGCACTTACAGGTGTGAAGGAGCTGGATTTGACCGGCGTCTGTTTCCAGAGTTGAGGCTCCAGAGTTTTGCACAATTCTAAAAGCAGTGCTCTTGGCGATCTGAAACAGCTCAGCAGCCATCCATCTGTCTCATCAAATAGATCTGCACGATCCCTAAAAATGCATTCTGCGTAAGGCCTGGATGGCCAAAGCATCTAATATCAGCCATTCAGACAACTGAACGCATGCAATATCAGTATCAGCAGTATTTCTTTAGCCCACAAATGTAGTCCATATCAATTATAATATACGCATTATAATTACTCTAAAACATAATCATCTAAATTTGATTAGGCCTGTTTGATATTCATGCGTTTTTTTATGATCCTCAAATTTAAAACCTATGCTTCCTTGCATTGGACAACCAATTTGTGAACACGAGATGTTTTTTTCTTATTTTGGTACGAGTGCTCTCGACCACAAAATGTCTCTTACCTAAGAGACGGGCAAAAATAAGAAAACATTGGTGAATCCCAGAAATGAATGGGTACGAACAAAGTTAGAACAAATCGCGGATTTTTGTTTGTATATCGCTTCCTGCACGAGGCCCATTGTGGAACCTACTAGACCATAGGCCTAGAATGTGCTGTTCTACTTATAACTAAATGATTGGATAGTGCCACTGCCGTTACACAAAGGGGTTATCAAACAAACATTTATTGAAAGCAAAACCTAACAACCTAGCAAATTGCACACAGAAGATGTCCTCTACCCCCCACAAAAAAAACCATCTTTAACTTATAGGCTTTTCCTTAAAAAAGAAGCCAAGCAATGCTGTGGAATCCCTCATTTAGCACCCCTATCCTACCAATGGAATGTCCCGCTGTTGCACGCGCACAATTTTCCCAACTATGAAAGACATCGACTTAATGTCTTTCTATCAAAGATTCAAATCTTCAAAGTCGAGGTCACCCTTGAGAAAATAACTATATATTTATTTGTTGAAATGTAAGGGACTAAATGGCATCAAATAAATATTGCAGTCGCAGTAAATAAGAGAATGAATTTATGTAGCGCTCTTCTGACCAGCAATATTGAAACACATATTTACAACCAGTGCTCTGCTCAAGTACACGCTGTATCTTCTCTCTCCGTCTCTTTTCCTCAGGTGTGCCATCATCTACCATGTCCCTGGTAGCTTGACTCAGACTGTCCAGTGCAGGGGAATGGAAGGAAGGTTTATCAACTTCTACAAGCCCTGTAATATAGACTATTTGACGTTGTGTGAGGTCAAAGTGTACGGAGGTAGGAACCCAGCTTTGGATAAAAGCATCCACCAAATGACAATCTACATGACTGTTCTGTACTGTACGATGATATGATATGATGATATTTCATAGTGAAATATAGAATATGTTGTGTTCTGTATGGTGCAAGACACCTCATAGCCCTTCACATCAATTGAGTTCAAGTGTGCTGAGATTAGACTGTGACGGTTCCTTTTTGGAGAGAAAGAAGTGAAGGTGTTGTTTTGCCCTTAAATTTGTGTATGTGTTTAAAAACATCCCACCCTGATTGGCAATTAATTTAGTGTCGCTAATGATGCGTTTGAAAATCTGAAAGTGTCTGGTAAGTGTCTTAATAGTAAAATAGGTAGGTAGGGATTAGGTGCCTTGCTCAAAGTTACTTACAGGTAGACTTAGAGGGCAGGGAGTGGAACTCCGCTGTCTTTTGTTTCCCCAGAGTTGGTGCCTCCTCCACCCTCCATTAGCATTCAGAAGATGGGGAGGAACATCACAGTATAGCATAGCATGTGGGATACATTTACTTTAGTATATAATCAATGAACTTCATTGTGAGCAGAGGTAGTCATGTCATTGCATTAGTTAGTTAGCCTTTTGATTCGAAATGTGGAGATTGTGAGTTCAAGATGGTATCAAAAGACTAAATAAAGTATCTGTCGGCTTTCATCTCTCTGTGTCTGTGTGG
>OMNR01099369.1:0-17722 GCA_900303205.1 Mora moro
TATGGACACTTGACAAGTTCAAGCTTTTTGATTTTCGTTCCACTTCTACTTCAAGCATAGCTTAGGTTTTCCCTCAGTGACCAAGAAGCCCAGTGCCTGCACAAATACACACAAACATACACAAATGCACACAAACATACTCAGATTAGTGTCTATGTTGTACTTTCATTAATTTCGTCTTTAAAAAAATTTATAAAATAAAATCACAACCCCCATCCAAAAAAACACTAATTGCTAAAATAGTGACATAAACAATGTTGAATAAATAATGTAGACATTTGATAGTTGAATTCCACATGCATGTTTAAAGATAGTAGTGCCGGTCATGGAATGCAATGGCGGAGGAATATTCCTAGTGATGAGGCATTCCATTTGAGCACAGCTAGGTAGGATATTAGGCTCATTCCATCACCTTCTAAATGTCTAGCTGACCAATCAGGTTGCTCGCTTAGAACTACCCGTGGGTTGTTTTGGTAGGCAGAAAGCAGGACGTAAAACTGGATGAAAGGGGCTTTCATTTGCAGCAAATACTCAAGATCGGGTACTTTCAATACATTACTGAATGACAGAAGGCTGTAAGGTTGCTGCAGTAACAAATACTTTATAGGTACAATTAAGAAATGCATTTAAAGTAATAAAAGAAAATTTGATTTAGTTAGGTTCAGGTTTGAAACAGACAAACAAATAAGCAGCAATGCTTACCTTTAAATCCTTCTTCAGGCATCCCCACTGAGAAGAAGCAAGTGAGTGAAAGTATTAGACGACAACAGCGTTATTTGCATTCAATGTCAAAGTGAAAGTAATTGCAATGCAGCAGAAGCCCCCCTTACCCTGATAGACATCATCCATGGCTGCATAATCTGCTATGGGTTCATCAGCCTGCATCAACAAACAACCCCAACACCATGTCTCATCACAGGAGAGAAACAACACAACCTAATATCCTTCAAGTCCACGTGGTTTTTCCTCAACAACAAAACAGTGAAGGTGAAGCTGGTGGGCGTTTCCTCTGTGAGCCTTACCTTGAGACAGATGATGCTTTCAGGGATGACTCCCAGGCTACCCAGTGTCGCTGAATCGTCCGTTAGACACTTTCCCTCAATGGAGAGATTCTGGTCAAACGGTGCCACAGAGAAAGCGTGCATGATCTACAAAACAACAAAGCCTTTTGTAAGTGTTTCAGCTGGTAATGACGTAAAACAGTTCTTGTTTACATAGACACTTGGATGTGACATTCAATCTTAGCCCGCCATTGTACGCACAACAAAAGAGCATGTATTTAGTCAAGAAGTCAACAAAAAGTTTTGCATATTTTGCACAAAATGTGCTGTGATTGCAGTGTGCTTTGTTTGCAGTGTGTCAACACCTGTATTTTGAGCTCCTTGAGTGTCTGGTTGGCCGACACAATGAGAGCCTTCTCGCCTCGGAGTTTCCTGTGCCGCGTGCTTCTCCTGATGCTTCCCGATCTCGCCATGCCGACGGGACCCGTCGTGAGCGTGGCGGCACTGCCGTCGCTCATCTTCGCCCGCTTGGCTCCGTCCTCGCTCTGGAGGAAGACAGCGGTCACAGGGGCCACATCACAGACCCTTCACGTGGCTGATGCAAACCCAGCTCACACATTCTAACCAAAGGCACTTCAACGTCACGGAAAAACGTTCGGAGCAGAGTGGAGCGTTCACAAACTGACTGGCAAAAACGTTGGAGTTTTTCCTCAATTACTTAGTCTTATTTGTGACAAAATAGCATCGATTACTATGTCGACGATATATCGACATATCACCACATTTAAAACGAAACAAAAACGATTTTGGGTTCACTGCCCCTTTAAGCAAAAGTGTGAAAAGTAGGAGTTGCTGCATGATGGCGGGCACGAGACCCTCTTCTCCAAATGAGTGTGGATTGAAATAATGGTTCAAATGGAAGGCATGGGTTTAGCCATCAGTGAGACAATGTGGGTTAGAGTGTGGTGCTCACTGACCTGGCTGAAGTCACACTCGCCCTCTCCCTCTCCCTCTGCCTTTGGGAGCTCTTCCTTCTCCTCCTCCGGCTCCGCCTCTGAACTGCTGGCATTCAGCTCAGGAGCTGCTTCCTTTACGACCTACATGGTAAAGGTGGCCAAAAACACAATAGAACCATTTGGATCATAATGTTCAGGAAAAAGATAATGTTTTTGTAGACGTGTGCTACGCTAGCTACTACATAACGTAGAACAGCAGCAGAATTAATCAAATACATATTAATTGAATGATTTATCTCAATTTGTGATTTCTAGGGTTGTAAAGATGCACACAATTTCTCCTAATTATTGCGTCCTTTGTTTTTCTTTCTCTTCAAGGACAAGACACTACAGTGATTTGGGATACGAGAGATGAGATGACAATGTAGATTTCAGTGAGGAAAACATCTCGAAACACATTTTGACTCTACAGTAAATAGTACAAAGTAAACTATATATTGTTTTATTAAAATAATTGAAATAATTAATAATTGTATTCTAATAATAAATAAATCAATCAAGCTAATGCCAGCCTTATAGTACAATATTTACCGCTTTGTCCTCCAGCACCTTGCGGACGTAGACGGTAGCCTGCGTGTACTCCCTCAGGTCCCGCTGCTGCTGGAAGATGAAGCCCTCTCGACACGCCCAGCACAGCTCTGGGCACACCACGCAAAACACACACCTTTCACATGTCTAGTAAGGTTGGCAGTGGTGGTTATACAGTGCGCATCTGCCATGACATGTCATTCATAAACACTAAACATGTTCAGCAATTTCTAGGCCATATTTCCATCAACAGATCTCGACCATTAGCTTAATGAGACTCTAGGGCTGCATTCGAAACATTGTACTACTACAGTGTGTACAGTCTTCTGGCTGACTATAAGTATGCAAGCCAAAGGTATGCATCGCTTTGGACCGCTGTCAAGCCGTCATTGATGATGGTTTGTATGTATGTATGGTCCTGTGATGTAATATCAATCATATAATCATAAACATATCACACTGTTTGGATGGAAATAACTTGGTGGGTTTGTAGCGTGCCGTCAGTACGCAGGCTCGGATGCGGCCCATGTCTATGTGGAGTGTGTGTGGTTGGGGGCTGGTTTAAGCAGCCTCACCTGACCCGAGTCAGGCTGATTAGACTCTGGGGCTGGGTGAGGCATTGGGGTAATCAAGGCACACAGGATAAACCAGCTATCAGCAGGGTAAGTGTGGCAGGTGACCTTGCCACACACCACCTAAGTGGCTTTGCTGGGCTCCTCCGACGCACAGGTGACAGGTCGATGTTGTACACACCAGTTTATTGGCGAGTTGGCAAGATGTAACAGGCAGAGCAGGTGTTACCTGCTGACATGTCAGAGCTCTGCCAAAGTGTGTGTGGTGGCTGGTTTAACCGGTGTGCCTTGATTATTCCAATGCATAACAGGTATGCAGCCTCACCCAGCCCCAGAATCTAATCAGCCTGACATCGGCCAGGTGAGGCTGCTTAAACCAGCCACCAACCACACACACTCCACAGTTAATGTATTTAAAACGTTTACAGAAGAATTTGAAAAGCTGTTTTGTTTCATTTTAGTATGAGTCAGGCCAGATCACGTCATTGCTAAATATTTTATTAGTCACTTATAATGAATCAGATGATCATTACCAACTCCCGATTAACATAGAAATAATACTAAAGGTCAAGCATTGCCCTTTTATTCGATTATGGTCTGAAAACCTCATGGATCTGTTTACTACTACTTCTACACTATATTTACCAGGCTGTGTAGTGTACTGTGGTGCAGAGCCAGTCGACGATGCCAGTCTGGAACAGTGGAGGGAGACTGGCTGGTCCACAATGAACAATTTGCTGATGACCTCCCATTCGCTAGGCCACAGCAAAGCTACACTGCAGGAAGAACATCACCACTTGAGACGATGCCGTTGTCCACACGGTGATAACAAACACTCATTCACACTTTAAAGTAATCACAAAAGACCAAATTCCCGGTCTGCTCGACTCATTCAACAATAATTGACTTAACACACAACAACAATGACGTCAACAGCCATCCTGGTGTTAAGCCAGAATGGCTGCACATGCTTTAAATGTTAAAAGGAAAGGAAGCGGAATCCCAAGCAGAGTCCCCGCCGTATGCGGGGACATCAAATATGGTCTGGCTGGGAGACCGTATCGGGAGATTTGGATCAGGGATACTCACTGTTGAAAGTCACCGTTGATCAGGGACTCGTAGGTGAACATGAAGCCGCCATGGGGACAGAGAAGCAGGCTGTTGCCTACGCTCGACACTGGGGCTGATTTGGTTGGCCTCCTTTTAGGGGTGTGGGGGGCGGGGCAGATGGAGAGGCAGCATATGAGGCAGGCAGTGATCACATTCATCAGCATGCATGTACCTCAGATCTGAAAAGGCCTCCATCCAAACAGTTCTACTTCCTGCTTTTCACACCTTTTCTCCAAACAAACAACTGGGTGGTCTGCATTATGCAGTGTCATGCGACACCATGGCAACGAGAGATAACTAAGGTCGACGATAGTTTTTCTTGTGCATCTTGCATTTGCTGTATTGTGTTTTTGTGAGAGCAGCAGTGTCAGGTTCCTTGTGAACCACACAGACAGCTCTTGCTTGTGGGCTGTCACACCATGTTCTAACACTGTTCTGATAATGTCTACATGCTGCGAGGACACCATGTCCATGTTCTAACACTGTTCTGATAATGTCTACATGCTGCGAGGACACCATGTCCATGTTCTAACGCCACGTTTTGATAATGTCCACATGCTGTGAGTCCACACACCATACCGCTGTTAATTTCACTCTTTTCCAGCTGTCGAAATCAGACAAACGCGTACCTGATGAATTTCTTCCACTCGTCCACAAAAAACATCGGCACTATGTAGAGAGTGTCTGTGCCCTGGAACAACAAGAACAGGGTGTTTTTGACATGGTCTATGAAGCAGCTTATCTTAACAGACGAGAGCAGATCGGTGCAACATATTGAACTTGGAATGCGAGTGAGGTCCTTCCCCATTTAAAAAGTGTTGAACCTTCGACTATGTCAGCCTGACGAGCTCCCTTGGATCCTCACACACTTCTTCAGTGTTTATGTATAACAGTCTGGTTTCACATACATGTCACCTACAAATGTGTGGTTCTTCTACTCCCTTCTGATGTGCTCTAGGAAGGAAAACACCACAAGGAAGCATGGAAGGAAGGACTAAGCAGACAAGAGTTCTTATGTGGCAACGTTGGGGGGGAAAAGATGAGGGTTTGAATATCCAACAAAGTTTCAATCAGGTTTGACATGAAGTCAAAAGGTCACTTGTACCAACTGATCCTCTGAGGCTCCTCCATACCTGAGGCCACTTGGTGAGCATAGGTCGGTTCTTCTCCTGGAAGAGGTTCAGCAGCTGGTTCTTCTGGTCCTGGGCCATCATCTTGCTCACAGCCTCGTTATCCTTCTCCTCCTGCTCCAGCGTCTGGGCCAGACATGGTGGTGGGCAGGGGCGTTACACAACAGCAAGTGTGGTGCACAGTTTCCTTTCTCCAAGCTTCCATTTGTATTTGTACTAGAATCAGCTGCTTGGAACTGTTCTGCATCAGCAGACCTTTGCTAAAAGCAACTGTATTTATTGTAAAGTGCTTTTTCATTTCACATTGTGATTAACTAAAGGTTATGATTCACTTGCTCTGTCAATGCAGTGCATACATGCGCAGATTATAGACAAGTGATTAACTCCATCTATAGAGACACACTTCAAATACAGTTGTATGATGAATGTCACCACTGGATTTGACCAGCTCTTCTCTGGTCCACTCACCAGGCACTGGGCGCAGGGCTGTTGGCGTTGGGTGAACTCCGGGGCTTTGGGGAAATAGGCCCGGACCTTGGTCCACACCTCCGAGGACACCAGTCTCCTCTCCGTCTCCAGGATGCTCAGACCACCTGCCACGACAACACCACAACACACACGGCTCATTTACCCACATGGAGGTTGGCCTCCTGGTGCTAATACTAACGCATTATAACAACCTTTCCGTCTGTCATTTCTCAGTTACGTTCTCATATGTGTCCTGTACCATTTCACCAATTTTACTTTTAATCAGAAAGTACATAGCGTGTGCATGTACCGTGTGTGCAGAGGATGTCCTCATTGAAAGTCTTCATCGCTTCCTCACAGTCTTCTGGAAGGTGTGGGCCGTACTCTACAATGAACCAAAAACATCCAAACAAGGCATTTTAATTACAGCCACAATGGCCTTGTTTACACAAGAGACATATCTAGATTCTACAACAGTCTAGTTGTTTAATCTAGACTGTATCAAGACTCAGGAACTCAACTGTTTACACAAAGGGCACAACATACGTTGTCGTACATCACATCATCATGCATTGATGTGCACATGCACATACAGGTTTCAGGTTTGCACCACCTCTGGAGAATGGGCAGAGAGAGAGTCTGTCAGGACCAGTGGTTCTCAACTGGTCTATCCTCAGGACCCACGTGTCATTAGTCAATAAACCCAAAAAACCCAAAATATGAAATGTATTTACCATTATTGCAACAATGTCTTCATGTACTGTTAAAAACATTGAGGGAACAAAAAGCTGCAACAGTTGGGGCTAAACTCATTGAAATAGTAAGCCATTGAACCATGAATTAACATCGAAACATTGGTCCATGGCTTCTTTCTAAAGATTAGGTTTGGCGTATGCTCTGCGACCCACTCAAAATGCCCTCGCGACTCACTTATGGGTCTCGACCCACCATTGACTGGTCTAGATCAGAACCGGTCACTGGTCAATCTAGAGTGAATGTAGTGTACAATGCAACGGTTGTATTGAGAAAACCTCTTCCTTTGCATCATGACCGTATTCAAGTCACAATTTGAAGATTCAAAACGCCTGTGTAAACGAGGCCAATGATAAAAAAATGTTTATTAATTTTGTTTTCCAACGCACGTGTACTTCACTGTGAACATCCCAAGACCCCTACCTTTATTATTGCTGCTGTGTGACACCTGGCCGTTGGTCTGTCCGCTGCCATGCATGGTTTCCTGCTCATCTTCCTCCAGCTGCTCCATGGCCAGCTGTCTCCAGCTGCGCAGAGATGACTTGCCGACCCAGTAGCCCTCCTCACTGCTACACACGCACACGCACACACACACACTTAAGTTACAAACATCAACCAAAACGCTACATAAAAACATCAGTTCACTAGTTGTATATTCACATTGAGACCATTGCATGTTCCACAATTTTACATCATAAGAAGAATTTGCGCTGCAGTAATATTTAGAGAATTTGAACATCACAAAAACACACACATGCACACGTGTACAAGATGAGCCTTTTCACCTGAGTGTGCGTTTCACCAGGTTGGTGACCTCTCTGTAGTCCTCGTTGAGCTGGTTCTTCAGTCGCAGAACCCTGCAGCGCTGGCTCACACACTCCTGACACAGAGAGGACCCTGCACACGCGCGCGCCCACCCACACACACACACACATGGCATCAGTAGAGTAACAGGCAATGTGAAACTACATGCACAGGGGGGAAAGGTTTTTCCATTTAGTGTGGAAAAATGATGAAGCTAGACAGACGTCCAGTCTCCCATGTGATGTCCTTGGTATTGGTTACATATCATGTTTGACATGTGCAGAGAAGGCGTCCTCCCATGAGGCCTACCGTCCAGCCAGGGCCCGCCGCCGTAGCGCTGGTAGAGGGTCTGTGCGGCGACCATGGACACGCGCTTGGCCTCCCCCACCTTGTCAGGGTGCAGCTTGCCGTGTGAACACAGGAAGAGGGAGTTGTCGATCTCTTTGGTGGCCGTGGAGTCGTCCAACCACTTCTTCAGCCATTCCAGCGGGACAAATTCATATGGCTGGCCTACAAGGAGGAATGGGAGGCATCATTTCTCTCCACTGCCACCAGAAGATGTTTCGGGCACTCAGGTTTTTCCAACAAAAAACGTCAACGAAAGCACCAAACACGGATTATAAAATTGAACAATTTGGCACGAACAATTTCAATAAGCTGTGGCGATGCCATTACTGGAGATTGGGGTGCAGTTACTCTTAAATGATATACACTTGGTCACAATTATCCTGTATATTATGTACACAAATTGTTTACTCGTCGGCATATTGACCCTGAGCTATAGTTTTATTATCAAAGCAGACATAAATCAAATACCATTCATACATTTACGACATGGACACAACAGCATCCAGATAGTAAATACTTTTACATACAACTTTTTGAATGTGTTCAGAATTACTACGAAAATACTACGACACTCAACGGCACACTGAAGCAACACAGTGTCCATTCTAATGCCCATGATCGGGCTCAGGGAGTGTTGTTTGGACTGACCGTCTTGCACAGGCAAAAGCTCATAGAGCTCCTTGACCTCCTCATGCTTGGCCTTGCCCTTGTCAACGCTCTGCTTCCTCATGTCTGCCATCTCCGTGCACCACTCCTCAAACTTGTGGTTGTCCTGGTCCACCAGCCTTTGCAAAAAGGCTGGGAAGAAAAAAAAAAGGACCAATTCAAGAAAAAAATCCATTTCTAAAGATTAAGATGAAAGGAAATAATTTATGAGAAATGTCAAATAAAAGTATAAGAAAATAAATAAAATAAATATGCCAGACCATACATATTTGAATAAAAAAAGTGTTGAGCTCGGATTTTAAAATAGTTGAGGTCGATCAGTTCCAGACGTTTTGATGCTCCATTTAATTTACATAGAGGCAGCTAATTAATGTTTTTTAATCATGTTTCAAGATCGAATTTCCAAATTATTCTTAATATTGTATATGCATATATATATATATATATATATATATATATAAAATATAATCTGTGGTCTGCGTTTATTTTGTTATCCATTGTTAGTTTTCATTAAATTTTCATTTCAATTTTCATTTCAAGTAGATCTGCCTTTTAACAGGAAGCATTTCACATACCTGCGCTGGTCATTTAAACCAAGAAACTAAAACAAAACATTTGAAGGTACCCACCAGGCACTTCAACGTTGTTAGTGGTGGGGTCCGTGTTCTCCTCCTCTTGAACCTTGTACACCAGCATGTAGGCGTTCCTAGAGCAGTGGTAGCCTTTGCTGCACTTCGGCTTCCTTGTTTGGGATTTCACCGTCTCCGCTAGCAAGGAATAATGACATTTATTTTCATATTGCATATTTTCATTTACAACAAATTGTGTTTGAAGTTCTACATCTTTAAGTAGTGAGTGAATCCAATGTGCACCAAGTTGAGCAAAACAAGCACCAGCAACTACCCTAACCACTGTAGCACTGCTTTACTCTTTTGTTCAGCGGTACATTTACCGATGTCCTCCTCAATGCCGAGCTGCAGTTTTTTGCCCTCCATCTTCTCGATCTCCTCGTCGTTGAACTTGTACCAGTCACTGGTGCGGGCGTCTTTCACATGGGCGATGTAGTGGCCAGAGTAGGCGCTCACTCCACGGTGGATCAGCACAGCACTCAGCTCATACACACACTTCTGGTCTGGGGGCAGGGTAGGTCAGCACACACATTATTACTTTGTGATGAATTACAGCAAACACTGGAGAGGCCAATGCTCCCACACAGGTGTACTGCATTGGAATGGAAATGTATGGAAATTCAGTTTTCAGGCTGCATTGGGAATTATGTGAATCATACGGCATTCGCTGTCACCAGATTTCAACCCAATCTTTTGAAAGAATGGTGTGAAAAACTACTTGCTAGTCCCGTCGTTGTGTATGAGCATTAGAACGAGCGATGTTGTACACGAAGTGCGCCACACACCGTGGTGTTATACTAGAAGTGTCCCAGAAGCGTAACCTTCTCACACATGTGGACATCAAAACCAACCAGCCCAGACAGAGCTCCACACATCCACCGCGGTGTTACCGGACCCTCTCGCCGTCGTGTCCCTTCGCCGTGACATCAAAGTGCCTCGGGAAAGGCAGTTTGACGTCACGAAAAGAGAGCGCGACTCGAGTTCAGAGCAGAGTACAACGTTCACAAACTGGTTGGCGGACAAAATGGCATAGATTGCTATGTTGAAGATCATATAAGACATATTACCACGTTTAAAAAAAGAATAGAAAACTACTTTGGGTTTATTGGCCCTTTAACACAGATGTCATATATAATACCAGCAGCGTTTTCCTCCATATGGATGCCGGTGAAGGAAGTGCAGATACCTTGCGTGCTCTCCAGGAAAGGCCCCATGTCCAGCTGCTCTGGAAAACTGATGAAGGTGTTGAGCTTCTTCTTGTGGCCCGTTTGCCTTGAAGACAAATAGAACAGCGAAGCAACGCCACAAGTAAAAGCTTCTGACATGGATGAACCCGTCCTTTCCCCCCCTCGAGACAGCCCGGTGTTTGCAGCGGCTTTCCAAAACCCGCCTTAGTACACAAGATGAAAATGGAGCAGGAACACATTCCTAGCCAGATATTGTCGGCGACTGACCTGTCGAAGACGAAGCGCATCAGCTGCAGGTTGAGGGTGCGCGGCAGGCTGTGCAGCTTGATGCGGCGCGTGGCACACTGCTTGTTCTGGCAACTCTCGCAGAAGTAGCGGTTATCTCCGTCCAGCTTCTCTTCCTGCAAGGCAGGCACACAGCTTTCTGATTTTAATCCTTCCTCCCCATGTCAAACATTTGTACAATTAGCTTGCATGTCAAACCACACATTAAACCCGTGGATTTTGAAGGGGTTGATATTCACTCTTTCTAGTGTGTCGTCTAGCAAAACAAACGTGTAACTTTGGTACAAATGAACTCCACTAATCATAGGGCTGCATTCTGCATAAATGTGTTCTGGAGAACCCTGGAGGCATGTGGCACCGAGAGTAAGCAATAGATCTGCCCTATGCCAGACAAACAATACGAAAGCAAGAGAAACATTGATTTTCTTTTTTGGTTTGTAATATTGGGAAGGTCAGTAATAAGCAGGGTTTCCCACAGCCGTCTACAGGCGAGGCGCAGCACCCTTATAGTATGGCTCTATTTATTATATTGTACATTTTTTTTTACACAATAGAAGGTTAATGTTACTGACATCCAACTTCAATAATTACATATTTACATCAAGCAATGGTTGAAGTTGCACTTTTTCTGAACAATAAGAGGGTGTTTGGTGCTACCAAAAGTTTTTCTAGTGCTCCTGATTTTTTTGCTGGTGCTCCTAGATTGTTAAGGTGGGAGTGACAGTGGTTAAAAGCTAGGCTGGAGGGCTGTACCCATGGTTACTATGTAAGCCTAATGCAATCCTGTAGGCCCATTAAAAGGTGCTGTAGGTAAGATCTATACCTATAAGAGCTCTCATTTGAGTGTAATTTGTTATAAACACCATAGCCATCGTAAAATGTGAGAATACGGGTTTCCAGTTGACTGTGCTGTATGAGACAATTTAGCTTTAAGACTGCTCCTGCCTGATTTCTGATCGATCAGGGCATCTCTTCTCTGATTGGTTAGAGGAATCCATCTCGCCTGTCAATCACATATGCGCACACAGTTACAGCTCCACCACAGGGGCGTGAATGCACTGCTTCTCAATGGAGAAACCTTACTCTCTGTCCATCTTCTTTTGTTTTTTAAACCCACGATTGTTTGACAGAAATTTTGAGTCGAGTCGGAACAATGATTCGACTATTCAGATTTTAGGGTTCTTTTTTGTGGAAACCCTGAATAAGAAAACTATAAAATGAAGCTGCTACGAGCTCCTTTTGGTTTGACTGATCTGGACATACATGTTGCATTACCATTAGTTGAATTTGGTTAAGTTTGCTTTTGTACCACACATACACTAATAGCTTGTAGCCATCCCATCGTCTGGGTTTCATAATACTGCTTCTGTTCCACAAAATCAAATATGTAGCAGTGTTCATTTTAGATTTAGTCGTAGTCTTGGTCTTTAGACGAAAATGCTTATTAGTTGTAGTCACATTTTAGTACGTTCTTTCCTTCATAGTTTTAGTCTAGTTTTAGTCAACGAAATCCCTTTAGTCAACGAATCCTTCATCTTGAATTCATCGTTCGTTTAGTTTTCTCTTTAAATAACTTTAAGTAAGGCAAAAGTAACATGTAGTGGAACAGAGAGAAGCTCCAATCAAGACATTTAAATGACAGCAGGGTTTTCTAAAAGTATGAGGTTTGGTACGCACTACTAGGTGGATGGACGGCTCAACTCCATCAGTCTGAGGTTCGGTCAGCACTACTAGGTGGGATGGACGGCTCAACTCCATCAGTCTGAGGTCCGGTCAGCACCACTAGGTGGGATGGACGGCTCAACTTGCAATCAGCAACGAGAGGCCATAACCTTTGGAATATTTGATGTTGTATTGTGCTATTGTTTTTTTGACTGCGTTAGAAAGATATTGGATATATTCAACAGATACTCGTGATCCGTAATATAGCAATCTAAAGCAGGGGCAAAAGGGACAATTGGCAGTGAAAGTCCGGTGGGTCTAGCGGTGTTAACTGATGGGCTGCCGGACAGCGGCACTTCCCTCGGTCCCTCCACCCATTCCCAGCTATGCAGTCAACCAATGACAGGGATGCATTGCTTATATTTTGACAGACAGAAAAACACAAAAATATCATGCATTTTGAATGTCCGATAGTCCACCACTAACATTTTAGTCCCGCCAACAAGAAAAAAATACATTCCGTCATAGTTTTTATTATCTATTTATCTATTTTTAGCTTGTCAACGTCTCGTCTTCGGCATGGAAAAAAGGTTGTCGACGAACATTCCTAGTTTTCGTTAACGAAATTAACACTGATATGTAGGCTACTTTCTATTATTGAGTCACTTGTTGTTTTACTTTCTCTCTTTATGCTTCCTACATTTAGTCTAAAGCCATTCATGAGCTAAAGCCACCAGTATCATCATGTATTTTTTATTAGTTTATAACTAATATAATATATTAACTATTTTGCGGTCAGTATTTTTCCATAATATTTCTCCAATGACAATAATGACAATGTAACAATTGAGGGGGGTGCAGTAGGGGGCACCTATGATATATGTTTTTAAATAAAACAAATAGCATTTGGGGCACCCAACATAATTTCTAATTCTTATTAAGAATTATTTTTTCTTTTTCTTCTCACTAGTAATCCAGCATCGGTGCTGCACCACTGCTGGATGCATGGAGGGGAAACACTGATCTTTTCTTAGCATTGCATGAATGGTTTGTGTATGCAGATCAACTGAACAAGTGATACCTTGAGGAATTCTGTGATGCACTCAGTGAGGTTCTTGTGGCCCTGGATGTTGAGCTCTAGCTCATAGAATCTGGACGGAAGTGGGGATGCGCGACCACACTGGTTACAACTGTGCAGAGAGAAGCAAACAAATAAAGCTTACAGACACCAGCTAGGCCTATTCTTCCAGAATTCTTCAAATATACATTCCTTTCATACTTCAATTCAAGGCTACACAAAAATACCTAATGTAAAGCTTAACCTAACCTAAATTTTTAAATTGAGACATTGTGTGCTTTAAAAAAAATAGTTAGGGATTCTCTCTGTAGGAAACCTCCTCTGCTATACTCTACTAACAATGATTCTATTTCTTTGAAGAAACCAAAAGCCATAATGCTATACCACTGTGAGAAGGTCTTTACGTTTTCAGACAGTCCATCTCCCTGTGAACTTTACTTGTGACAAAGACATAATCACATAAGCCAATATGCAAACTATGAGTTCAATCTGGGGGGAAAAAGGGGTAAATGTCTTAGGGCATGTTCACACTTAAAAAAAATAAATAAATAAATAGGCACCGCCTTTAAAAAGTACTGGTCAGTGTGGTTTTTTTTGGCCGAGCGGAGCGTTTTCAAAAGTTGAGAATAGTTCAACTTTTTGAGAAATGTGCATATGGCGTGGGCCGCGTTTTATCAGCTGACCAATCACGAGGAAGAAGAGGCGGGGTTACACAGCGGGTACACGGATGGCTGCGTTGACAACAACAAGAACAACATTCAAGATGTGACTAGTTACCAGCGCTGCCGTTCTCACCGCCGGTGGAAAGGTTAGGCCATGGGGATACAGGCAAAATACAAGGCTAAAATATAGCTAACATTGTTGTGCTAACGCTACGGGCTATAGCTACGACGTATCGAACTGAGCGACGTTGTTATGGAAAGTAAAAGTGCGCCGCAAGATGAGCTTCTTTTCGTTTTCAGCACAAAATGCGCTCTAGGCAGCGGACAGTGTGAACACGCCCTTACACCGTGACGTAGGAGAACTGTCCGCAGAACTGGCGCTGGATGATGTTCTGGAGTGTGGTACTCTTCTGTTTGGATAAGGTGTCCTCCAACAGGGACAGGAACAGTTTGGAAAACTCCTGTGCGTCCTAGGTGAGCACAAAAGTAAGCACAAAAGTAAGTCAGGTAGATACGGTTCGAGCAGTGAAAATGGTTTGTTTTATATTATCGAGATTTTTGTTGAAGAATCTTGCAGCAAGTTATTGGTTAATTATTACTTAAACACCAATTCTCTTTAATGTTTAGGAAAAGCTGTGAAAAATGTGCTTGTATCACTTAATTGTAGGCCAAATATATGTACTATACACATTGGCTATGTTTAGAGTGTAACCATGGAGCAAAATCCCATTTTAAGAGCCACTTAACTTTGTACCAGAATATTTTGTCATGTAACCATACCAGAGAATCACAGCCTATAGGCTTTTCAGTGTGTTGTGGTGTGGATGCTGGGTACAAACTGAATTGTACCAGTCATAGTGGATATGACATTGATAGGCATTCCGACATTATCTGTATCTGTCAATTTTGAATTTAATTTAATTTAATTTTACTTTGATTCTGCTGAGAAAATAGAAATTAAATAATTATTAATGACTACTGCTGGGACTGGGATTTGATTTTAAGGACTGCATAATTACAATATGTCATGTTCTCCTATCTATGGTACAATAATGTGAGTAGATGTTTGGGTTGTGACTTACCTGTTGTTGTCCTGTATCCAGCCCCAGTGCTTTCACCAGCCCCGATGGGTCAATGTATCTTCGGTTGCTGTTTTGCAGTAGTGCAAATAGATATTGGAGATGTTCGCAAATGGACTCAGGTTCATAATCTGAAATACGGAGAGAGAAAAAGAACATAATAATAATTAGCATTTTGTAATTGTATATACAAATACATGTTTTCGATAAGGATATTTTAGAGATAGATGATTTTAAAACATTAGTTCTACTTGGATTAACACGGCGGAAATGCCATTTGGAAAAAGGTATCACAGCAAAAGTGATAGCACTTGATGAACAGCAGTTAAGATATAGGCTTTGTTCCGTGTTGTAAGGAGGCGTTTACTATTAGTATTTAGTTTTCAACCAAATCAACCTACAGTAAATGTCAATAAGGAACAAGTACAGGTTAGCCATATTGCTCAAGGTTTGGCTGTGGACATTGGAGATGGACGCATATTCTTTCCTGATGCAGAACAAGCTCACATCCAATAAGCTTCACCACTTGGAGAGACTTGGGTACGGCCCCACCTTGTGTAGCATCTTTGCTGTCATAGTCTCTGGTAGTCTTGAAAATGACTAGGCATAGGTAAATCATTTTCACAGAAACATGTTTACCTGTAGTGCCCTCTTCCAATAGATGGCCAATGATCAGCAGATGACATTACCTAATTGAATGTTGTGGTCCTGAGCACGGGGATTTTGGCACAGGTAGAGGCTCCTGCGCAGCTCCAGGTTGTGGAACCACACTTGCAGGAATGTGTTAACATAACATGTCGCTCCAAGGTTTGTCAGGCCCACAAATGTGTTCTGTGGAAGCAAGTGTTTATATATATATATAAGCTTTGCAATAGGCCGACGTGATGAGTAATCTGAGGAAAGAGTGGAGTGCGTAAGGAGTGAAGTGCGACGGACAAATACCTTGTCTCGACGCTCTGAATTAGGGTCATCGATGTTGTGGAAAGCATTTTCATCGATCTCTCCCAACCAGGCCTGTTCTCCGATACCCACAAGGCAATTAGGGTTACCTTTACAATTCCTCCTGCCCCAATGAAAACCGGTTATTACCTTTTCGACTGCTGTCAAAAAGCATACAGTGAAAAAAACACCTGAAACGCTTAGCATCAATTGGCCTATAATAAAACTGTCGTTCCGAGGAAACTACAACCGTTTTTAGTAAACATTGTACACCACCACAGCAGCGAGGGATGCGAGTGGATCCACTCCCTACCTGCACGTCCCCCTCTTGCAGGCAGGCACATTCACACGATAAGACAGCTCGATGTGTTCCCGACTGATGTCCTCTGGCTTCACCGTTTCCACCCACCGCCAGGCAGCCTTTTCCAGTTGCAAACGGGGCGCCATCACCTACCGAACCGACAGCCCCAAAAAATTTAGGCAAGAAAAGGGGTCGCCGAGCGGAGCGGCCTAGCGGACCTGTTGTTATTCATGCTAATGTTGTTAGCTGGACGCTACGCTTGTCAAGCCTAAGTCGCGGCTAGCTTAGCACAATTAAGCAAACCCCACATTTCACCGCACCCGGTTTCAAATATAATCCGTGCAAATATTTAGCATATATGTTCACCAACACAATAGTAAACCCGCAATGACACGAAACGCACGGTACCGTAACCCAGCGGTATCGAACTGGACACGTTAAATGAAACTAATATCCATCACTGCGGCTAGCTCGGGGGTTAGCATAACACAGGAGCTATGCTAACAAGTCGTAATCAAGTGTATACAACTAGCTACGCGTTTATTTTCAACGAATAAATATATTCTAACCTTGTCTATGTCGAGCTGCTGATTAAATCTCCATTTTCACATTTTAGTCAAAAAATATTTTAGATTTAGCGCCCTTGCGTCAATTTATAAATAAATTATTCCTCCGCTCCACAGCAATACGACGTCAAATGTTGACGTGCTACGTCATCTCCAGTCGGAGCACGGCGAGAGCCGCTCCTGGCCGCCAAGGGGCTCTGGAACCTTCAGTCAGACATAAGGAGAACAACACGACGTACTGGCCTTGAGGTGAAGTCATGTTACTGTGTGCAACGGACTGAAATGTTCAGGGGACATATCATTTAGGATTTTAAGAAAATGTAAAACGGTGTGACTTCTGACTATAATATGAAACCATTAAAATGATAAAATATGATTACAATTGGAAAACTAAAGCTCATACCAATACTACCACTACTACCGATAATAACATTTGCCGTCACTGCTTAAATACTCCACAATTCCAATTTTATTGAAAAAACAGATTATATTAAACCTGCACTATGTAACTTTTCTATTTGAAATAGCAAAATTCTCAAGACAAACACACCCGTTCATGATTCAATCCATCAAGGGATTTTTTTCGAGATAATTTTTGAATCATTTTATTGCGGTACACTTTTGCAGTTGATTTACATTTACATTTAGGGCATTTAGCAGACGCTTTTATCCAAAGTGACTTACAAGTACATTTGTTAGAAAGAGACAGCAATATATTTCTGATGTAAATAAAGATACAAATAGAGCAGGTCTTCCAGCATTCCAAAGTGCAGGGTAATAGCAAAATATTTCCACTGCTAGGATGACTGCATAAGAGCAGGGAAGTAAAAAGTGCAAAAAAGGCATAAAAGTGCAATGAGCAAAAACAATTATTCCAAATTGCAGGGGAATAGCAAAATATTCCCACTGCTAGAATGCCTGCATAAGAGCAGGGAAGT
>OMNR01099371.1:0-11209 GCA_900303205.1 Mora moro
ATTTTCAGTCAATACCTTAATCATACAATTGATTTGTTTTCACTCTTTTTTCATCTGTCCAGGTCCTTGAGCAGTTGAAACGGGTGAATTTCTCTCGTAATGGTTACCACGTCTCATTTGATGCCAATGGTGATCCTGTGGCCTTTTATGAGCTGATTAACTGGCAGAAAAATGAGAACGGGGGTCTGGAATTTGTAACAGTGGGACACTACGACGAGTCTCTTTCTCCTGGCCAGAAGTTCAATATAAAACGGGAAATCAGTTGGGCAGACAGTGGCACAAAGGCAGGGAGAACTATACTTTGAGTCCTTCTTCCTTTCTTCCTTCTTTCTTTGAGTCCTACTTTGATTCTAACATACCTTTAGAAATGACTAGGTGTGTTTAAATGTTTATGCATGCATCAGGTGCCTGTGTCCGTATGCAGTGACAGCTGTCCACCAGGAACGCGCAAGCTTCTCCAGAAGGGGAAACCGGTCTGCTGCTATGACTGTGTACCATGTGCTGAAGGAGAAATAAGCAATACTTCAGGTATAATCAACGTTATTAATCCTAATTAATAACTTAATAACTATTAATAACTATAGAAATACTGCAAAACCTCCTGTGATTATATATTTTTCTTTCTTAGATTCATCTGACTGTTCCCCTTGTCCCAAGGAGTTCTGGCCCAATGCAGAGAAGAACGTGTGTCTTCCGAAGCCTGTTGAGTTTCTTTCCTTTCATGAGGTCCTGGGAATTATCTTGACAGCATTCTCAGTTGGAGGAGCCTGTTTAACCATCGTTACAGCCATAGTGTTCTTCCAGCACAGAGCAACTCCAATAGTCAGGGCCAACAACTCTGAGCTGAGCTTCCTGCTGCTCTTCTCCCTGACTCTGTGTTTCCTGTGTTCTCTGACCTTCATCGGCCCACCCTCAGACTGGTCCTGCATGCTGCGCCACACAGCTTTTGGGATCACCTTTGTCCTCTGTATCTCTTGTGTTCTGGGCAAGACCATAGTAGTATTGATGGCATTTAAAGCAACACTACCAGGTAGCAACATTGCAAAATGGTTTGGCCCTAAACAGCAGAGAATGACTGTAGTATCTTTTACATTTGTTCAAGTTTTGATATGTACTATTTGGTTGGTTCTGAAGCCCCCTTTCTCGATTAGAAACCTGACCACCTACAATGAGAAAATCATTCTAGAATGTGCATTAGGCTCAGTGATAGGTTTCTGGGCTGTGCTTGGGTACATCGGGCTCCTTGCTGTATTTTGTTTTGTGTTAGCTGTTCTAGCCCGAAAACTACCTGACAATTTTAATGAAGCTAAGCTAATCACATTTAGTATGCTAATATTCTGTGCTGTTTGGATCACTTTTATCCCAGCTTATATCAGTTCCCCTGGGAAGTTCACTGTCGCTGTGGAGATCTTTGCCATATTGGCCTCTAGTTTTGGATTGATTTTCTGTATATTCTTTCCAAAATGTTTTATAATTTTGTTTAGGCCAGAAAAAAACACCAAGAAACATTTAATGGGTAAAAAATAAAAATAATTAATTAATTCTTAAAAGAATCATAATAATCATACATAGTATATATTTAGTGTAGGTCTTTGTGGCATTGTCATTGAAAAGACTCATCTACTGTACTTACAATAATGTTGCATATTTACATTAATTTACATTTGTATTTTAGTGTGATGTAATAATATTTACCATGGCTACCTGCTTAGCACTACTAGTTTCTCAGGAAGCTGGTCCATCCTTGAATGGGAGACCAGATGGTGCGGTAATTCACATTT
The DNA here is from genome assembly GCA_900303205.1 of Mora moro. Taxonomy (NCBI): domain Eukaryota; kingdom Metazoa; phylum Chordata; class Actinopteri; order Gadiformes; family Moridae; genus Mora; species Mora moro. The sequence goes on from OMNR01099371.1 coordinate 1,782, forward strand.
GTTCATTTTATTGAATATAACTGAATAAATGAATGAATGAATACATGATATAATAAGCAACCGAGTAACCTAGATTCCGATTTGTGTTGTATTATTATTAACATTATTATTATGATTATTATTATTATTATTGTTGTACAACACGTGTACTGCTAAAAAAAAAAGCCTGCTGGCAAACATAATACAAATTCAAGTGCCAAATTTCCATCCAAATGTTTTATTCATTTTAGTCACAGGTGAGTGGAACACACACGGACATGCAACAGGTGTAACTAAGGCTGAGAGACACCTTCTACCAGTACATTGCAGCATGGCCTACTATAAGCCTATAAGTAAAAAAAACAAAAACAATTTTGAACACAATATTTTTAAAATATTAATATTTTAATATAGATAATATAAATATTATCTTTTGACTGATTCGTTGGTCAAACTGAGCATCACAAATCTATAATGTATTTTAAAATGAAAGTATCATAGAATGTAGGTAATGTAGTGTCAAGTCTCAAACACTCTCACAAATTCTCACAAAATCAATTGCTTCAAAACAAAATTTAAGTAAATCATTGGATGATGATTGGACTATGATTTTGGGGCACCTCGTCCCATTATAGCCTTCTTAGTGTTTCGCTCAGGTTTAAGCAGAATTATATAACACTTTGGTCCAAAAAGGGCCCCTAACAGGCCAAAACTAGAAGCTAGAATGGCAAATACCTCTACAGCATCTGCATATTTACCAGGGGAATTGATATATGCTGGGATGAAGGCTGTCCAAACAGCACAGAAGACCAACATGCTGAAGGTGATAAACTTGGCCTCATTGAAGTTATCTGGTAGATTGCGTGCCAAGAATGCAAGCAAGAAGCTGAGAATAGCCAGTAAGCCAATATAGCCTAGTAAGACTCCAAACCCAACTGTGGACCCCACTACACACTCAACTATTATCTTATCATTGTGGTACTGTGTGTTTTTATGAGGAGCAGGTGAGGAAGACACAAGCCAGGTTGTGCATATTGCTGCTTGAATTAAAGTCAGAAATACAACAGTTCCTCTCTGTTGAATTGCCCCAAACCACTTCATACTACTGCCACCAGCTGGTTTGGAGGCCTTGAATACCGCCAGAACTACCATGGTCTTCACCAGGATACATGAGACACATAGAACAAAGCTGATCCCAAAGGCTGCATGCCTCAACTGACAAGTCCACAGCCTTGGGTGACCAATGAAAAGCAAGGAGCACAAGAAGCATAGTTTGAGTGACAGCAGAATGAGGAAGCTAAGCTCTGAGTTGTTGGCCCTAACCACTGGTGTGGTACGATGATGGGTAAAGATTCCAAAAACAATAGTGCATAAAAGTGCTCCAAATAATGAAGCAGTGGTCAAGGAGATGCCCAGGGGTTCCACATAGGAAAGAAATTCCATGCGTTTGGGTACACAGTGATCACGTTGGAGGTTGGACCAAAAATCCTCTGGACAGCTGTCGCATTCTGTTGAATCTAAGAAACAATAAGAAATTATTATTTAGTTGGTTATTGCTATGCTTTTGACAATATACTGTATGTACAATAGTGTATACATTTATGTATTGCAAACAAACCTGTCTCATTGCTAATTTTTCCTTCTGAACAAGGGATGCAGTCGAAGCAGCAGACAGGTTCACCCTTCTTTCTGGCCATGCGGGTGCCTGGGGGACAGCTCTCACTACACACTGACTTTGGAGGCTAAGGGGGAAAGTTCATTGCATTCAAAAATATTTCACATTCCATTATAATAAATGAAGCATGTCACTGACAATAGGTAACTTGTAAGCAGACCTTTTTATATTCAAAATTCCAGAAGATTTTATCTTCATCAAGGATAAGATCAACAATTTTCGAAGCCAATTCTTTGACCTCTCCCACATTTTTAACCTCTGTGCTTCCATCTGGAAGCCACATCCAGTTCATCACATCATAGATTGGTAAAGCATCCCCACTCTCATCAAATGACACTTGATCACCAAAAACTGTAGTGAAATTGACCCTTTGCAAGTAATATACAAGCTGCATGGCAGGAGAGAAAAAAGAGTAAACAGTGAAAACATTACATTGATTTCTCAAATATACATTCAAATTAATCACAGTGAAATAAATTAATATAATTGAATTGAACTGAAAACAGACCTGCCATGGCTCTAGTCCCTGTAAACTGGCACAGCTTTGACCAATGAAAGGCCCACTCCCTGGACGACAATGCAGAATGTCATGTAGAGCATGTGCCAGGGCATATACAGCCTTGTACACATTATACTCTGGCCTGAGGTTAGACATATCAAGGAATTCAGTCTCTATATTCCTTAGAACCTCGTTTCCTGTACATAGTCTTCCTCGAGTCTGCCCTTCCACCTCCATTCCAGGGGATACAAGCTTGCACTGAAATATGTGCTCCCAAAACTGCTTCACCTAATGAAGGGGATTCATACATAAGCGGGATTCAAAAGCAAACATAAGTAGCATTGAGATCACATATATATTGAAATGTGTTTCTACAAGATATATAAAAACCCGCACTAAATTGTTGTTCTGGCTGCTGAGTGTGTCATTGTCAGGGTGTATTCTCAGTAGGAAGTCCCTGAGTCCTGGTATCTCCCCCCGGCGGATGGCAATGCCCAGAGTGCCTGCAAGAAAAGGCATGTAGCTGGGAGTATGGAGCACTTTTGCTGCAGTCCAGGCTTCACTGGCCAGCCACTGTAGGCCTGTAACATTCTGCTTTACTACCTGTAGGTTGGATTGTACACAATATATCAATTTAATTCCAATAATGCATCTACTGAAACATATTTGTGTTTTTCACTTTGAATTTCACAAATTATACTTCAACAAGCAGTGTCATACATAACAAAATAATGAACCTCTTCCATGAGATTTTTCATGTTGCTTGGATGTGCAAAAATAATAACCACACGGGATGTGGATTTCTTCATTATCCCAACGATCCTCTGCAGTTCATGTACATTGTCTCCCCATGGCAGAACCTCTAGATACGCCAGACAGCTTCCACCAGATTGGGCCAGGTCTGACTGGAAGGATCGGGCGGTGTGGAGTCCGTAGTCATCATCACTGATCAACAGGCCAAACCAAGTCCAGTTAAACCGCCTGAGAATTTGGAGCATAGCTTGCACCTGGTTGAATAAAAAATAAAAAATTAGCTTGTGGAACATCTAAGAGGAACATTTTCCGACATTGTTTAGATGTTTAATTCAGATAAATTCAAAGTGTTGAGTTGCATGCAGATCATTTATGATGCCAAATATTTTAGAAATATTGTTCCTGTGGTAAGGAAAGGTCTCTACCTGAAATGCATCACTTGGAATAGTTCTAAAGAAGGATGGGAACCGCCTCCTGTCACTTAAACAGGAACATGTGGCAAAATAACTCACCTGTCAAACGAAAAAGATAGAAATAATTGTTATGATCCATCTGCATCAATTTCATTTGAATTTATTTTGACTTGGCCTTTAAATTGATTATTTTCTATTTGTAATTTTAAAAGTAATGTAAATTATCAACCAGTAGCCTTGTCTGATTGGAAGATAGGTGACAACTTACCAATGGTACCCTGTACAAGCTTAATATGCTAGAAACAGCAATAGTACGTGTTGAGGAAGAATCTCCCACAATTCCTATCACAGGAGGATTCCCGTAACAGCTCTCATTTAATTGAAATGGCTCCCCTCTGCCACTGGTCATAGACAGAGCTGCCCGGAATGAGATCCCTAGTTTGCCACAGCTATCATATAGACTGTATCCCAACGATATATTAGGAAGCAGTTTGGAGTTTCTGTTAATTTCATCAATAGCAAAGGCCATGGTCTGGGCTTGTCTGAACCCTGCAGGATCAAAGCTAAAAAACAACAACAACAATAATAATAATAATAATAATAATAATAATAATAATAATAATAATAATAATAATAAATGTTTGTATATGAACAAAATTGTGATTTTTGAATAGTTAAATAGTCCTGATCAACACAATTGTAAACATGCTCACTCATAGCATATGGGATCTTTTGGCTCTGATGTAAAATCTTCAGAAAATCCATCGAAAAAGTTCATCACAAACATCCCTCCCAGAATAACATCCCCAAACTTGTGCATTCCATTCAGATTAAATTGTCTCTGCAATCTACAAGAGAAGGGACCTGTCGAAGACATATGGGAAGAGAAAGAGAACAAGAATAAACATACACATATAAGCAAGTGTGATTCTTTATGGGCTCTCATGATAGCCCTCCAATCTGACCCCACCTTTCCAAAAATTAAATGATTTTTCTAATGCATAACTTTATAAACAGTCTAATGCCATCCCCTTTGCCAGTTACATCATTTGTAAATGCCTATCAGCATTGGGCGGAAAGTTGGGGGGAGGACCTGGACTGCCTTAACACAGCAAATTATATTCATCAATGCCCTGCATTTATATTGCCACATAAGAATAAACAATGTCACGTTTACAGACACAATTGAGTCATCAAAGTCATTAACCATAATTTTGACTTAGCATTATTGGCTGCATTCCGATAGTGATTCAAGATCAATACCTTTCAACTTGTTTTTGAAGATCACAAACATTTTTGAGATGTCCACTAGATGGTAGTACTACACAGATGTAATGGTATTCAATGTTATTCTGGTTTCTCTGCTCTTCTACAGTATGTTAGTAATCGGCCTGCCCTGCCTTGCCCTACCCCACCCTCTCCTACGCTAACCTTAACTATCCTGCCCTGCTCTGTCGTATCTTAGCCAGCCATATTTGATCTGCCATCTTCTAGTCTGCCCTACCCTCTCCTATGCTACCCTAGTCTACCCTGCCTTGCCCTACTCTCTCCTATGCTACCGTCTACCCTGTGCTGCTCTGCCATACCCTAGTCCAGTCATTCCCAATCTGTGGTCCACACACCCCTCAGTGGCCACCAGAAGTCTCAGGTGGTGCATAAAGCTGAATATATTTTCAAAATGATACACGTTACTAATATAACAATTCTAAACATCCAACAAAACATTTTCATGATCTGCTTTGGAACTGGATAGCCAAATAATCTTTGGCTATTCAAGTAAACTGATATGGAGCCAGGTCTGGGTTACGTTCATTGCATTGCATGCATTGTGTTATATTGATATGCATGTGGGTCTAGGCAAGAAGCTAAAGGACCCTGGGGGCTACGATATTGGGACTCTAACCTCGCTCTACAGAAACATCAAGGAAAATTAGGTTTGCATAATTTGGTTTAAAAAAAGAAGTGTCATCACAATGTTTAATACAACATTTATTCTGAGATATGTTGGTCAAACTAATCATTACAGATCTATACCTGATTTACATTTACAATGGCTACTGACTAAATCTATTTATTAAAAAACATCCATGACAAATGTTCATTGGACTTTTTGAAGTTTGATTGCATTGCCATATCTTGCCCAGGGTAAAAAATGCAACGAACCACAGTCATATTGTTCAGTGTTTCATCTCCACTTGAAGCCAACTGATATGGGTCCAGGTCTGGGTTACATGTTCATTGCATTGCATGCATTGTGTTATATTGATATGCATGAGGGTCTAGGCAAGAAGTGGATGGAACCCGGGGGTTTGGATATTGGGGCTCTAACCTGTCTCTACAGAAACATGAAGTCAAATTAGGTTTGCATAATTTGGTTTAAAAGCAAAGAAATGTCATCACAATGTTGAATATAATATTTATTCTCTCTTTTGACAGATAAACTAATAATTACAGATCTATAACTGAACTGCAGTTCTAGTTATAGATTTGCAATGATTTGAAACCACAATTTAAATTTAAGTAATCATAGAATGTAGGCAATGTAGTTAATAATACATAAATTGTACTCACTGACTATTAATTTATCAATTCAAAATGATAACCAGATACCCACGTTTATGATCTTGGTGTGCCTCGTCCCATTAAAGCTTTTTTTGTGTTTTTCTCAGGCTTAAGGAGAATTATATAACACTTTGGTCCAAATAGGGCCAGTAACAGCCCAAAACTGGAAGCTAGAATGGCAAATACCTCAACAGCATCTGCGTATTTACCAGGGGAGTTGATATACGCTGGGATAAAGGCTATCCAAACAGCACAGAAGACCAGCATGCTGAAGGTGATAAACTTGGCCTCATTGAAGTTATCTGGTAGATTCCGTGCCAAGAATGCAAGCAAGAAGCTGAGAATAGCCAGTAAGCCAATATAGCCTAGTAAGACTCCAAATCCAACTGTGGACCCCACTACACACTCAACAATGATCTTGTCATTGTGGTACTGTGTGTTTTTATGAGGAGTTGGTGAGGAAGACACGAGCCAGGTTGTACAAATTGCTGCTTGTATTAAAGTAAGAAACACAACAGTCCCTCTCTGTTGCATTACCCCAAACCACTTCAGACTATCGCTACCACCTGGTTTGGAGGCCTTGAATACCGCCAGAACTACCATGGTTTTCACCAGGATACATGAGACACATAGAACAAAGCTGATCCCAAAGACTGCATGCCTCAACTGACAAGTCCACAGCCTTGGTTGACCAATGAAAAGCAAGGAGCACAAGAAGCATAGTTTGAGTGACAGCAGAATGAGGAAGCTAAGCTCTGAGTTGTTGGCCCTAACCACTGGTGTGGTACGATGATAGGTGAAAATTCCCAAAACAATTGTGCATAAAAGTGCTCCAAATAATGATGCAGTGGTCAAGGAGATGCCCAGGGGTTCCGCATAGGAAAGAAATTCCATGCTTTTGGGTACACAGTGATCATGTTTGGGGTTGGACCAAAAATCCTCTGGACAGCTGGTACATTCTGTTGAATCTAACAAACAATAACAAATTATTATTTAGTTGGTTATTGCTATGCTTTTGACAATATATGTACAATAGATGTGCAGTGTATAAATATATGTATTGCAAACAAACCTGTCTCATTGCTAATTTTTCCTAATGAACAAGGGATGCAGTCGAAGCAGCAGACAGGTTCACCCTTCTTTCTGGCCATGCGGGTGCCTGGGGGACAGCTCTCACTACACACTGACTTGGGAGGCTAAGGGGGTAAAAAGTTCATTGCATTCAAAAATATTTCACATTCCATTATAATACATGAAGCATGTCACCGACAATAGGTAGCTTGTAAGCAGACCTTTTTTGATTCAAAATTCCAAAAGATTTTGTCTCCATCAAGGATAAGATCAACGATTTTCAAAGCCAATTCTTTGACCTCTCCCACATTTTTAACCTCTGTGCTTCTGTCTGGGAGCCACATCCAGTTCATCACATCATAGATTGGTAAAGCATCCCCATTCTCATCAAATGACACTTGATCACCGAAATCTGTAGTGAAATTGACCCTTTGCAAGTAATATAAAATCTGTATGGTAGGAAACAACAAAGTGTAAATAGTGAAAACATTAAAACAGTTAAAACATGTACTATTGATTTCTCAAATCTACATTCAAATGTATCACAGCAAAATAAAGTAATATAATTGAATTGAACTGAAAACAGACCTGCCATGGCTCAAGTCCCTGTAAACTGGCACAGCTTTGATCTTTGAAAGGCCCACTCCCTGGACGACACTGCAGAATGTCATGTAGGGCATGTGCCAGTGCATATACAGCCTTGTAGACATTATACTCTGGCCTGAGGTTAGACAGATCCAGGAATTCAGTCTCTATATTCCTTAGAACCTCGTTCCCTGTACATCGTTTTTCCCGAGTCTGCCCTTCCACCTCCGTTCCAGGGGATACAAACTTACATTGAAATATGTGCTGCCAAAACTGCTTCACCTAATGAAGGGGATTCATACATAAGGGGGATTGATAAGCAAGCATAAGTAGCATTGAAATTACATCTACAATACATATATTGAAAAGTGTTCCTACAAGATATATGAAAGACTCTAGACTAAAGACTGTAAGGTGAAAACCGCACTAAATTGTTGTCCTGGCTACTGAGTGTGTCATTGTCAGGGCGTATTCTCAGTAGGAAGTCCCTGAGTCCTGGTATCTCCCCCCGGCGGATGGCAATACCCAGAGTGCCTGCAAGGAAAGGCATGTAGCTGGGAGTATGGAGCACTTTGGCTGCAGTCCAGGCTTCACTAGCCATCCACTGTAGGCCTGTAACATTCTGCTTTACCACCTGTAGTTTGGATTGTACACAATATATCAATTTAAATCCAATAATGCATCTACTGAAACATATTTTTTTCACTTATTTGTGAATTTCACACATTATACTATTACAAGCATTGTCATACATAACAAAATATTGAACCTCTTCCATGAGATTAAGCATGTTGCTTTGATGTGCAAAAACAATAACCACACGGGATGTGGATTTTTTCATTATGCCAACGATCCTCTGCAGTTCAACCACATTGTTTCCCCATGGCAGAACCTCTAGATACGCCAGACAGCCTCCACCAGACTGGGCCAGGTCTGACTGGAAGGATCGGGCAGTGTGGAGTCCGTAGTCGTCATCACTGATCAACAGGCCAAACCAAGTCCAGTCAAACCGCCTGAGAATTTGGAGCATAGCTTGTACCTGGTTGAATTTCAAAAAATGTTAATGGCTTGTGGCACATCTAGGAGGACCATTTTCCTACATATTACAATATCTAGTTTAGATTATTTCAAAGCCTTGAGTTGCATGCAGATCATGTATGATGCCAAAGCTTCATGGATACAAATATTGTTCCTATGGTAAGGAAGGGTCTCTACCTGAAATGCATCACTTGGAATAGTTCTAAAGAAGGATGGGAACCGCCTCCTGTCACTCAGACAGGAACATGTGGCAAAATAACTCACCTGTCAAATGTTAAGATAGAAATAATTGTTATGATCCATCTGCATCAATTTAAATTGATTATTTTCGATTAGTAACTTTAAAAGCAATGGCAGTCATCAACCAGAAGCCTTGTCTGATTGGAAAATCTGTGCCAACTTACCATTGGTATCCTGTACAAGCTTAATATGCTAGAAACAGCAATAGTACGTGTTGATGAAGAATCTCCCACAATTCCTAGCACCGGAGGATTCCCATAACAGCTCTCATTTAATTGAAACGGCTCCCCTCTGTCACTGGTCATAGACAGAGCTGCCCGGAATGAGATCCCTAGTTTGCCACAGCTATCATATAGACTGTATCCCAACGATATATTAGGAAGCAGTTTAGAGTTTCTGTTAATTTCATCAACAGCAAAGGCCATGGTCTGGGCCTGTCTGAACCCTAAAGGATAAAAGCTAAAAAACAAAAATAATCCAAAATCAGTTGTGTATAAACAAAATGTCATTTTTAATAGTTAAATAGCCTTGATCAGCCCAATTGTAGACTTGCTCACCCATGGCAGATGGGATCTTTTGGTTCTGAAGTAAAATCTTCAGAAAATGTATTAAA
>OMNR01099372.1:0-10182 GCA_900303205.1 Mora moro
ATTATATCAGAACATTTACTCTGACCAAAAACACATGGGCAAGAAAGTCTTCCGTGTTCTCCGCTACACGAGCCAGCACACCGTGGTGGGAGACGGGAGATGGGAATAGTAGCTAAGGGATGTGTTTATTTATACGTGTATTTTGCACAATACACGCATTGTTCCAGAGTTAGCTACAAGCTCATTTAGAGCAGCGGTTCAACCTATGGGTCTGATATGCATATGGATCATGGACTCTTATAGGCTTGATATTGTGTGTAATGCAATATCAGGTGCAATTTTGATTCAAATAATTGAAAAGGTTTGAAAGGTCTCGTAAAGGTTCTGTAGATATGAATAGATGGCTTATTCATTCATAGCCACAAACTACTAGTAATCGGTTAGTGGGGTGTGATGCATACATACACTGGGACATTGATGTTAGATTTTGATGGGGTTGAAACGATGTGTGTGGAAGCACAACATTGTAAGAAGTTGGGGTCAAAAGAATCTTAAGACCTAAAAATATTTTTGTTAGCTGGCTTCACTAAGCCTACAAACCGCAATCATGCATAAGCGTTGTCACGACGGTGGTTATCAACTTGTTAAGTCAACCCAGGTTTTCCCAATCTAGTTCACGTAAAAGGGGTGGTGTTTGCACCATCACAAAGGTAAGCCATTCCCTCCGCTGAGAATCTAGATCTTTCATATAGATACTCATCAGGGAAAGACAAAGGGTTTTGTCAGTCTCTAAAAACTCTCACGTTCATATGAGACCCTGTCACTATTCGTGCACCAGGATCTTCTAGGAATGGTGATGCCAGTTATCTCGAACATAACCTGCTCCGTGTGCAGCATAAGTTACCATGGCGATGTACCCTGGTAAAAAGTGAACCCAAATCCTGCTTCATAGTATAGGCCTCTGGCGTCTGTGTGCCCTCACACTGATTGATGCCAATCAACTCTTGTCCACTTGAATGGAACTCAGTCAAAACAGCAAGTTTATTCTTCTTCTTGACAAATATATATCAACAACCACTTTCCGAATTACCGCTCTGAAAAAAACAAAAGCAAAAAAAACAAGCAGAAAATAACTTGGTTTTATGTATTTAAGTGCTGTTTTCTGTTTATGCGCAACTGATGAATATTATCATGGATTTCAAGTTCATGCAAAAATGAGTGACTTTCAAATCTCCATATTTGTGACAGGCCAGCTTGCCAGACTACAATAATCAACAACCTACTTGATTGCATGGTGCTCTTTCCTGCTTGTTTTTCATTTTGTTGCATAAGACATGTCTTATCTGGGTGATCAAACCATTGTAACCTTCTCTCCTGGTTTCTCTAAAACATCCATTACCAACATAATTTGTCAAAAACGACTTCCTTGTACCGATTCCACAGATGAGCATTTAGCATGAGTGTGCCTGGTATGAATGCAAACAATGGCAATATAACACTTTCGTCTTTTGGAATCAATGTGCCTCGGTCAGTGCTGAGTTTGTGGAAAACATAACAGTGAATCGCCATACAAGTACAAAATGTCTTATCACAAAGTGTTATATTGCTATTGTTTACATCTGTGGCAGTCTTGTTCACGCAAAATGCTCTTTGACAAATTATATTTGTAACACATGTTTTACTAAAGTCAGGAAAGACAGCTAAGATGGTTTGACTGTCCAGACCGGTATTGTCCTTTAAAAGGAAGTGTTATAAAAGGAAAGGAAAGTGGCACGCATGTTGGGCTAACATCCTTCTCCCAGTTTCATTTATATTTCTAAGAAAAATATGTTCTTACGTCCATCGTAAAATCAGCAGTAGGACTAACAGGTGATTTCAGGTGTGCTTGCCCCCACCCTCCACACTCCTACAAGTTCCACTCTGATCTCCGGGCTGAGATCGATGTCCCTAGCCTCAAGAGATGTTCTATAAAAAGGACATCTAACAAATCTAACCAAAGTGAGGGAGTGATGACTAGACGGTTTAATATGAATTTGGATACAGCCAGACTCTCAAGACAGGAAAGCAAGACAATGTCCCATCCTACACAACATTCATTTATATTTGAAAACATGCTGCTAGGTCTAATGAGTACCATGTGTTTGAATGTTATTATACTGTTGTTCACTTAGTCCAGGCCTTCTCTAATGTATACTCGTATGCTCATATCTAAGGGTCTTAAGGGTACATTTCACAATTCCGACTGTTAAATATTCCCCCCTGGTGAGACAAAGGCTGACCTCAGCCATGCATTACTGAGATTCAGTCTATACCTAACATGCTCTCATACATGGCAAGGTTGCTAAGCCGTCAGACCCAAACAGGGTGATACACAGTGAAGTGAAGCAACTGGTATACATTATAATACTATACATAATGCAAGTCCTCAATGACATTCAAGAAGAAAAGAAACAAAATATTAACGTAGGCTTTTAACACGAGTACAGCATGAAATCCCCTTTTTTTCTCCTCCTGAAAGAACTTTCAAGCTCACTCCGTTTCATTGAAAATAACTTTGTTTTGTACAGCATAGCATTATCACCACCACTCTGATAGGCTGCACATAGAACTTAAGCCGTCATGCAATAAACTAGATTTTCTATTGACACATGTGAGGAACCAAAAACTTAAGGTCAATTTTGTCGGTATCATAAGGGTTGGACACCTATTAGGCTGTAACGGCCTGTAGGTTCAGGTCAGTCGGTCAGAGGTTCTGGTTTTCAGTGTTATGAGTCATTTTACCAGTCTCTTGTGTAGAGTTCTGAGCTGGATGAACAGGGTCAGAGTCAGTGACGTAGACATTGTTGTCAACAGGCACATTCATGGAGACATCTGTAGCTGCCGTGTCAACGACACTTGAAACATTTGATTCCGAACACTCAGAAGACAAGTTGCTCTCCAGGAAATCAGGGCTCTGCCCTTCAGACGTCACATGTTCAGGTACGCTTGTTGGGTGAAGCTGTGGCCCATGAATGGAATGGCTGTAGGTTCACTACAAGAACTCCACTTTGTCCACTTTGGTGTGGTGTATGGGCCAGTGTAGTGGAGTGGTGTAGTGGAGCCAGCTGTGAAGTAAGTTTGCACGTCTGACCTGGGGTGGGACTTTGACACTCTGACAAGGTCTCCAATCCTGTAGGAGATTTGACGATGTCTCAAGGCGTTTCTGAAGATCATGAGACATCACTGATGAACTTATCTGCAACCTGAGCTGTTGCTTCCCTCACTGCGCTCACTTCAATCAACTTGGAAAAGTAATCCAAGTTGCATTCCCGTTCGATGTGCGAGGCAGCAGGCCAACATAGTCCACACTGGTGTATTCCCAGGGCCTCTGTGGTTGAATGGGGACCATAAGACCAGCTGGCATTCTTTGGCTTGGCTTAGTGATTTGACACACAGCACAAGAGACCACATACTTCTTGACATCAGAGGCCATTGAAGAAGATTGTGGTTTCACCTTCATCTGTCCCTAACCCCCACTGTTCTTGAGGAGTTGCTCAAGAAGCAATTTGGTTAGAATGTTAGAATATACATAAAATTACCCTCCTTTTATGTTACAGCAAACCAACAGATCCCCCCCTAACCAACTGGTATGAGGAAGGTTAATTTAATACGGTGTCACCTTCATCCCCCTCCCTGCCAGACGCCTGTCCCTAACTCCCACTGTTCTTGAGGAGTTGATCAGGAAACAGTTGGAGGGGGGGTTAGTAATTGCATTAACTGACCCTTCTTTCATGTACAGCAGAACAATAGATCCTCCACAGACCAACTGGCCTGTGTGCCAACCCCACCCAGGTATCACACCCCACATTTTGCTCACACTGGAGAGGGCGTAGGCAGTCTGTAATTGGTGTTTTCAGATAACTGTAACCCAATGGGAAACATGGGGGTTGCACCTTTGTTATTATTATTATTATTATTATTATAATAATCCAGAGAACAGATAATGATTTGAAGACCTCTGATAACCCCGCCCTTGTCATGTGTGTATAAATGTTGTGATACCCGAGAAATCAGGGCCGCCGCCGCTGCTCCGCCCCCGATCGGGTTTATGTTATAATATATATATATAACTTTATGTTATAATTCTATGCTGTGTTACTGTTTTAACGGACACAAGATTGTATTGAAGATTTCTGTAAAGCCCGCGAATAAACAAGTTTGGAAGTTTAGTATCGACTCGGTGGTCTGTTTGAACGAAAAGGACTTGGAAACGGCATCGTGATCCTGAATCATCTTCTACATTTTTAATCATCTTCTACACCATGGCCAAAAGAACCTAAGTCATAGGCATGCCAGTGTCTTTGCAATGCTTAGGTGTCCAACTGTGTGATAATACTTGAGCAGACAACCACGGATGGCAGTGGGAGCGTAAAGCTTAATTTGCTTTAGTGGGTGTAGACCACATTTTGTTCTTTTGGGTCATAAAAGTAGAGGAGACTTGAAAGACCTGATGCATGCTGAATTGCATACTGCAGGGGATCATGGCTGTCTTCTTCATCTTGTCGGCTGACTCAGCAACTCGCCGGTCACTGGGTCCACCAGCTGCAGCTGTCGCACATGCGGGTGGTCTGTTAACATCACCGGGGGAAGAGCTTCCGATCACGGTGTACGCATGCAAGAGATCCCGCAATCCTCTTCCGTTGCAGGAGGAGGATAGCGGGAAAGGGCATAAGGCACTTTGTTAAGTTTGCCAGGTTTCTGGACTGCTGAAGTCCTGGAGACAAAGAGACCATTGGGCCAGCCTGCCGGAAGGGTTAGGGCCCATCATCAGCCACTTAAGGCTGCTGTGGTCAGAGATGGTCACATGGAGGCCTTCAAAGTACGGCCAAAAGTGTTCCAAGGCATAACTGCCATATGCGGCCATTCTGCTGGGCTGTCGACCATTTGTTGAGAAATGGTTTCTAGATTTTCAGGAAGACATTTTCCTTATTTGATTGTTTATATCAAAAAAGCCTTCCATATGAATCACAAAGTTCACTCAGCTATTGGTGGAATGTGGGGCTAGACCAAGGGGCAAACTCCAGGTCTGAAAAATTAAGCCTACACGGAAGAGCCCAAAACTGCAGTATATTGAATGGCCACTTGAGGCTGGCTCCAAAAGAGAATAAACCCATAGACCCCCATGTTAAAATGCCCAACTTTACAGCTGAAATAAACATGTTTACAGCCTGGTACAAAAAACGGTTTTGGTCTCTATAGCTCATTTCCCCCTTCATGACAACTGTACGGGGGGTGCATTTTTATATAACTCAACCGTTTTTTTATTTTATTGAGGCTTACAGTTATGCATAATTAAGGGCGTGGCCGCTTTGAGTGACAGGTGGTGCAGCTAGCCGCTAGCTGTCTGCAGCATAGGGCCCGCCTCAGCTCCGCCTCTTTTCCCATTTTTGGATTAGCCGGAAGTTGCGGGGAAGTCAGGCACTGCCAAGATGGCGACGGCCGGGAGCCGCCCACTGAGCTTCAAAACGGCTCTTCAGAAACCAATGGGTGACGTCACGGAGACTACATCCATATTTTATACAGTCTATGGACTAGACTCAGATTTCCATTCTTGTAGAATGAGGCGTTTCGCTAGCAGAGTGCAGAGTGAGATGGCCTGAGCAATGTGATTATGTATGACGTTATAAGTTCACAGGTAACCGAAATATGGCGAGAAAACGGTTTGGTGTTATTGTTTTACTATAAGCCTTTGATATATATATAGTCAAATATAAGAGACTATAATGAGTGGAGCTTGGGGCATAGCCACAGCTGATGGGCAAGTGTACCTGTATCCTGTTTGCACTTATCGCACAGGGGGGAGATGTAGGATAAATAGCATGGAGCCTTGATTTTGTGTAATGGAGTCTATGTACAACCTTAAATTGTATAAGTCAATGTCTAACATTTATGGAACTGTTGTATATGTTAATAAGAATTGCCTTCCATGGATCGGGATTTCAGTACCCAGCTCTTCTACCCAAGCATTCCTTAGTGTAGCATCAGACAATACAACATTGCAAGGATGAATATAGAAAAGAGATTAAGCCCTTAATGTTAGGATCATGTTGAACAAGGCTGTCCTGTATAGTATGTTCAGGTATATTATGTGGTGAGTACTAATATCATTTCTGATTTGGAGGTGTCTAAAAAGTGTGTTGATGGTAGGCTAAATGACAATTGCAATGGCAATGGCAATTGCTGGAAATATTATATTGAGTTTACCCTCAATATATACTCAGATATAAATTTCAGATTATGAGTTTTAATCTTTCCATGTTTTTAAAGGGTTTAAAATAACAGGGCTGGTTATGTATGATGGAATTTTTACCTTGACAGAATTGTTCAAAAGTGCAGGAAGAGATATATGCCCGCAGGCCACCTGTTCAATCCACCTGTTCAATCTGAACTCAAGTTCGCAGCCCAATAATAAAGTTCAGATTGACAGAGGCCACCACCTTTTAACTTATCCTTACATAGATGTTTTTTTGATATCCTGGCCCCATTATTATTCCAAATAAATGATAAGATGATGGAATCCAGTTTCTTGTAGTATAGTGTAGTAGTATAGTAGTATAGTAGTATAATGTAGTAGTATAATGGTATATAGATATAAGTAGTATAATGGTATATAGATCGGTAGACATTGAAACAGGAATCTAGGGAGCGTAACCATTAACGGCATTAATGTGGCCAACTAGAGATAATGTATTCAAGAATTTAGAACAATATTATGGCGCAACTGTTGGGTCTTACCTTTCCAGTTGATCAAGAGATCTCAATATTTGCGTATAGCAATAATACGTAATAATAATACGGATAAGGATATGGGGTGGTAGGAAGACATTTAAAGGGTCCCTGTCTTTTTTCTGTAGAATGGATATATTTACCTAGTAGAGCGAGTTTGGTAGTACAGAGGTTTCTTTCGAATGTTTTAACATCCGTAGAAGTAGCGGGGCAATATTAGACAGATATAGAATTCAATGCTAAACCCATCTGGGCCTGGGGCTTTGTTATTTGGGAACTGCATAATAGCTTCTAGAGTTATCTCAGCAAATGTCGGCACAGTTTTCTTAGTCTTCTTGGTGATAAGTTTAGGAGCCATAATGTTAAGACTTTAGGTCGGAAAGTGTTTTTTTGGTATTTGCAGAGCTAGCTAATGATGCATCTACTCCATCTTGTGCCTAGCCATGCCCCCCAGAACTGAACTGGTAAAATGACTCATTTGAAACTCAGTTTCAAATAGAGGCCAGCTGACTTCAGCCTGGCTAGGACTTCCTCCAGGTCTGCCAGATGCTGTTCGAAGGTGGGCAAGGCTATGACAATGTCGTCGAGATACACTGCACAGAACTTGTAGAAGAGACCGGTAAGGACCATATTCATGAGCCTCTGGAAGGTTGCTGAGACCAAAAGAGAGGATTCCGAATTGGAACAGGCCACAGTGCGGGATGAAGGCAGTTTTTAGTTTGGACTCCTCGGTGACAGCCACCTGCCAATAACCTTGAGCAAGGTCCAGGGTGGATTGTGAAGGACAGGAGTCCTTCACAATCCCAAAATCCCCAGGACCCCAAAGGATTGTGGGGGGTCTGTTCACAATGACCACAGGGGCGGCCCATGGCCCTGATGCTGGCTCAATGATGCCTTCCTGCAGCATCATCTGCACTTGGTCCTCGATGATTTGCTTCTTAGAAGGAGAGCTGTGTTAAAGGGGAGGGTTGACAGGCGTTGCATCTCTGGTGACAATGGTGGGACATGATGTGGGAAAAAACATCATGGTTCCAACCTCCAGGTCAGTTGCCTCCAGACTGTTATCATCAAGTTCATAGAGGTCACTAAAATAGCCAAAGCTGTAAATTGAAAAATTGCAAAAATTATTTTATGTCTATTAGGCCTATAATAACTTCTGGGTGACCGAGTTTCCATCAATCCTGGAGAGTTGGCAACCCTACATGTCATGTTTGGAGTTTGGAGTTTGTTTCGTTTTTAGATACAAGCCTGTACATGGTTTTACATTGTGTTCAACAGGGTGAATCTAGAGTGCATTAAGTGAAAACAAAGTATTGCACTCTATGGAAATTAAGCTAAGCACTAAAGCATTAGCTCTGACACAACCGGTAGGTTCACTGAGATCACTCACTTCCAACTCTGCAATATCCATGGATATATCAATTATAACTATCAATATGATTATAACCACCAAAACTCGTCCACCATGTTTGTTTACAACCATGGTTTGCGCTTACGTCACGTTTGATCGAGTTCAGCGATAGTTTCGTTTTTTAGAGTTTGGAATCAGGGTTGTTCATTAATGGAGTCGTGTAGTGTGTGGTGTGCCGTTTTGGCCAGAGCATTCCAAATTGTTGCACTCCACACACTACAGGAACAAACTTGTTAAGATGTATCGTTACATGTCGTTATGTGCATGGTCTCTCATGGTTTTAAAATTGTCTGTTCCCAGCATTAGTTACTCAGATGTAAATGGAGTTCCGTCATCCAAATCAATGCCTGTAGGAATTCCAAATCTTGGAATTATGTGCCATCAAACATTTTACCACTGTTTGTGCATTTTCTTTCCTGGTAGGAAAAGCTTCTGGCCACTTGGAAAATCTATCCACTATTACCAAAAGGTATGAAAAGCCCTGAAATTTTTGGCATTTGTGTGAAATTGATCTGCAGTTGTTGAAATTACCCATTAGGGGGAGGTAAATGTTCATGTTTTGGTGCTTTAAAATTTGGATTGCATCTGGCAATTAAACATTGTTTGACAAATTCTTTGACCTGTTGTTCGAGACCCTTTGTAAAGAAGAGTTTTGAGATATACTCAGTCACTCTTCTATGGTTAACTATGCTTCCACAACCCATCAGTATCTTTGTATTGGTACCATCCTTTATTTTCCCATAATGTCATTTCAGAATCAGATGCCTGTGTCTGGAAAGACATGAGGTCATTAGTAGTGAAAGGAGCAACAGGTTGAGTGGAAGCAAGACTAGTGTTCATCCAAGGAGGAAAACATGCATCGCAGCGTTCTTAGCATATTTATCTGCTAAACTGTTCCCTTTTGCTACATCAGTATCAGCATTGGAATGTCCTGGGGCCTCATTTATAAAACTCATAGCGTAGATTCCATCCTAAAACATTGTGTACACACAAACCTCAGAATCTACGTACGCAAGAAAATATTCAGATCTATAAAACCTATAAAAAAAAAAAATCCTGTACGCATTCTTCTCTTCATAAATACCCAACTGCGGTGAATTGTGCGCTTGTGTACTCCTACCAGTGTCCGCCCACTACTCCTCCTAGTGTCGTCCCACAATCATCCGTATATGGTCAATGCTAAATAGCTCATGAATATGCTGACGTTCTGAAGGAGCCGTTGTTGGACCATCGATGAGGGAAAGATGGCGATGCCGACAAGAAAGGCGAAATTTACAGAGTGTGAAATCAAGGTGCTCGTCGCAGAGGGACATGATTACTTCGGCAGTGTACCGTATTAAAAGTTTTGTCAAAAAGTATACCTTTGTCTGGGCTGGTCATAGACATCACTTGTTAACGTAATACAATTGCTGGAGGTGCTTGTTCCTCATTACTAGGGTGAGCCTGGGCCATGTCATCTGGAGGTGCTTGTTCCTCATTACTAGGGTGAGCCTGGGCCATGTCATCTGGAGGTGCTTGTTCCTCATTACTAGGGTGAGCCTGGGCCATGTCATCTGGAGGTGCTTGTTCCTCATTACTAGGGTGAGCCTGGGCCATGTCATCTGGAGGTGCTTGTTCCTCATTACTAGGGTGAGCCTGGGCCATGTCATCTGGAGGTGCTTGTTCCTCATTACTAGGGTGAGCCTGGGCCATGTCATCTGGAGGTGCTTGTTCCTCATTACTAGGGTGAGCCTGGGCCATGTCATCTGGAGGTGCTTGTTCCTCATTACTAGGGTGAGCCTGGGCCATGTCATCTGGAGGTGCTTGTTCCTCATTATGAGCCTGGGCCATGTCATCTGGCACAACGTCACCGGTGCAGGAATACCATTGCGCTGTGCCACATTGTGGAGAACTGCACAAGCCTGAATAACCGGCACACCTTTAACAATCAAATGTTATACAGCAGTGCTTTACAAGACAAAATAAAAATGTCACACAACTGATGAACAAAATAAAAATGGCAAAACAGTTAAAGTAATGCAACACTGAGCATAAGGAGCACATATGAAACGTAGTGATATGTGGTG